>JAOPHQ010005223.1:42500-57207 GCA_030340625.1 Merluccius polli
CGCCGCGCAATTAGCAGCACTGACGACGTATTTAGTCATGCTCTAATGTGCGGTAATTAGCTCCAGGCCCAAACAAGCCATTTCATCCCATCACCCTGTCACTCACACTCACAGAGCCCCGGATCAGGGGGAGAAGTATAGGAATGTGAGTGAGATAGAGGACGCAATAGGCGGGAGCTGGAGCTATAGGAGGCATTGCTAGCCTGGGCCCGGCTGGGCAGATCAGCACTTTTTTTAAAGAGATCTTTAGGGGCCTGTTGGTGGAGCGGTGCACACGTGGAGGAAAGGGCAAATACAGCCCAGTTACACTTTTATAGAATGCTTTGTGGAAAAACACCCCTGACACACACCTCGACTTGGCAGCTCGGTTTGTCATGCTACCAGGGGACCCGGCTAGCCCAGCACATGACCAGTGTGGTGACCTAAAAGGGTAACCTCCTCAACAAGCCCTTGTCATGCCCACTCGCTGCACTGCACTGCACTTTGGGAAATGTAGTTTGAGCCATCGCGTTACATACAACAAACACGTACTCGACAGACAAACAGGCCAAATAGATGGTGTGAAGCTAGCGGAAGGCTTTCACATTCAATGCAATTTAAATAATGGAAACTAAAATGGAAAAATAGTAAATGTCTAAAGTATGTTGTTGCATTGCATTGCTCCACTGTTGTCTTGAATACTCCATACAATGTTAATAATCTAAAAGATCATTTGAATGACTAAATGTTATGCACCTTCTTCTTGAGAAATCTTTTGAAAAGATAAGAGATGACTTGGGATTCGGGGTGAATCGATGGCAGGTTTCTGCTCATTTGCTCAGACAAGCATAGAAAACAACACAAGGAATCACAGTGGGGTTTTTTTCTGAAAAGATGCAGTTCTGTTCTACACGGTGTCTTCGCTACATGTGTTAGCACCATGAAGGTCGAAGACAAGTTCAACTACATGCACATATCTCATACATATTCATAAATACGGTCCATCAATCTTTGTTGGCCGGAGGGGGTGGGAGGAAATTTCAATCCCTAAATAATACAATGAGATGTGTCAAGATCCTGGATGTATCTATACTCTGGCAACCGGCACGTTACTTGATATTGAACAAATAAATAGAGAACAAATAACTATATAGAGATATGCATTACAACAGCAAATTGGTTCTCATGATTTGATTGAGAAACACTTGAATCATAAGAAAATATAGCAATGCGTTACTTAAGGGAACTATGCCCTAGATTTCCTAGGGTGGGCTGGTGGTGTGTCTACAAATGAAATATCACTTTCTATTTTATCGCAGAGGGCAATAGGATGCTCTGAACCAATCAAAATCACCCAAGCTAACCTATGACCTTTTTCATCTTCCTATGTCTGCCATTATCTTGCAGAAAATTAGAAGCGTCTGGCTATTGTTCAGTGGCGACAGGGGGTGGAGGTTATTTAAAGATGAACGCCCCGGCCTAGATTATTCATTACCAACATAGAGGAGAAAGACACAATCTAATGTTGGATTATGTGTGTATAAGCAATTAAAATGTTACAGCATATAGTGTTTAATTATGCTAACACAACATCAAACATATAATACACCAATTCATATTTAAAATCACAATTCACTGCGCATAGAGTTATGAGTTCACTGATCTCCTTGGACAACGAATGGCAAACCAGCAACTGTGTGTGTGTGTGAGTGTGACCTAATTATTGTCATTTTCCTGGAAATGTTTTAGTTGATGAAGCCATACTTTTTAAACCCAGTATTATGTCTATACTGTGTACATTCTCGTATGATATGTGATAAGATTTTCTAATAAAAACTCTACTGTGTTTGCAATTTTTAATACCTTGTTGCAGGACCTCTTTTGTAAAACATGGTGTGTTGCTTAGCAACCCTTTTCTTCAATCTGTGATCTTGGACCAATTTGGTGTGAACATATGAACAGTAGCCTGAATATATATCAATTTTCATTTTTGCTAACAATAACATATGTGTTGTTTATGTCTGTTAATTTTGAAGCAACATTATATAATACTTATTATACGTTCATGGCAATATTGGGTTAATTTAGTCAATTATTCTTTGTGGTGTGGACCTACTAAATGTTACGTCAAAGCTATATTTTCTTTGAAAATTTTAATATAAGAGTTGGTATGAAAATCTCAACGTTACATTGAAGGTCAATTCAGAAAGTATGGATGGATTGGAGTACAACCACGACACCGCTGATAATGAGCTGCCTCCCACCAGCCTATTCTGCCTGAACATGAACACACATAGACACAGGTGCACACGTGTCAAACATTCCTGCAGTATGGTAGGTCCATGTGCACAAATTATAAGAAAACATAGAGTTGACATAGACACACAGACAGATTTTAAGCAATTTAGGCTAATTACCAGTTTGATCACAAACATATATTTCTGTTGTGAACTCAATAGAATAGGTTTCATTGAAATTGTCATTTGTAAATTGGCAAATTAACATACATTCCCATAAAATCTTTGTAGGCACAATCACAATGACATGTTATTTAATTCAATTTTCAAGATATACTCGATCTCAGTACAGAGATCTTGACAAAGCTGCAAGACCTTGTTCCAGTCCACATAATAGCTGTAACTGTACCAATTGAAATTTTCTGAAATAAAATATAATATGTGCGTATTGGACTAAGAATTTGTAAGGGGAACAAAAATGTTTGTGGGAACCGAATTTCTGCAAATGTATTCATATTCCCATTTTCTATGCCAAGTAAGTTCAAACATAACACATGGAATACATTTATTAGAATATTATTATGGTTTGTATTTGTCATTTTTTTCTTTTTTTGGGGTGGGGGTGTAAGACAGCAGGGAATCGGCAGGACTATCCAACATATGTCAATAGCAGGACATGCTCCCAAACAATATGTGAATACATTACATTTTCGGTTCTGTTTTTCATTTAAAATGAGTTATTATCCATTATGATGCATAGTGCGTAGCGTGAAAGAGTCACACGATAGGGCTTTTTTGTACTGTTATATTTTCCATGATTGGTGCATTCTTTCCATTTCCTGTTCATTGTGTGCAAGCAAACTCCATTGTCTGTGTCTGTGTTCTGCCCCTCAGAAGGGCCGTCCCCAAGGGAGTGCTGCATCTTTTATTAATCAGGGGCGCTGTGCCACAGCCCCGCTTATCTAATTTAGCAGCTCGCATCACATGCAACGAGGTTGAGCTGGGTGTTGGGAGAGGAGAGGGAGGGACAGGCATGTGGGGAGGGAAGAGAGAGGGACAGGGGTAGGGTGGAGGGGAGAGAGGGACAGGGGTGTGGGGAGGAGGGAGAGAGTGACAGGGGTAGGAGGGAGGGGAGAGAGAGGGACAGGGGAGGGGAGAGAGAGGGACAGGGGTGTGGGGAGGAGAGAGAGGGACAGGGATGTAGGGAGGGGAGAGAGAGGGACAGGGGTAGAGGGGAGGGGAGAGAGAGGGACAGTGGTAGGAGGGAAGGGGAGAGAGGGACAGTGGTGTGGGGAGAGGAGAGAGCAACAGGGGGTGTGGGGGTAATGCTTTTGGCTTTTTTTCATACTGCGAGTGTGTGTGTGTGTGTGTCTGTGTGTTTGTGTGTGTGTGTGTGTGTGTGTGTGTGTGTGTAAATGTGTAGCTGGGGAACGCACAACCTATCAGACACCTCCAAGCTTTCGGACTGAATCACAATATAGCAAATTACCTTCTGCTGACAAGAAAAAATGAGCATGGCCCCCCCGTATCAAAAACAGCCAGGATCGTCAGGAAGAGGTGACACATTGATTGCTTAGTATGCGCATCCAGAAGTGTGGGGGTCCAGGGGCGTCCTCCCTATATAATGTAGAGGAGCTGCAGTAGCAGCACAACAGGGGGGGGGGGGGGCAGGATTGAAAAGCCATGTTAGATCGGGGGTTCCCTCCTCAAGCCAATCTCTCTAGTCTAGCTCTGTCTAGAAAGATGTGGCAGACCTGAGCACAGAACCACAGGAGTTCTGCCACATCACTGACCCTCACACCAGCACACCCCATGTCCAGGAACACATGGTGCTGGTCCAACGGGCCACATCATCACACGCATGCATGTTTAAACCTTTAAATACTGAACTGTGTGTATGACCACCACCCCCCCACCCCCCCCCCCCCCACCCCCCCCCCCCCCCTCCCACAACCACCACCACCACCCCCTTCTTCTATCTCATCTGTGTCATAGCTCACATGAATCAGTGTCACCGGTGTTGAGAGCACTTACTGTCACCCCGGGCCCCCCGGGCTACGCCACTGATGGACACAAACTATAAAATATAATCACCCTGGGGAAACATCGCTCAGACACTGCCCCATAGCCCAGAGGTGCAGGGACCTTGTGGCCCTGCTGGGTGTGTGTGTGTGTGTGTGTGTGTGCATGCATATGTGTGTGTGTGTGTGTGTGTGTGTGTGTGTGTGTGTGTGTGTGTGTGTGCGTGTGTGTGTGTGTGTGCGTGTGTGTGTGTTTGTGTGCGTGTGTGTATGCGTGAGCAAGCCTGTGTGTTGATAGACAAAGGTTTGTGTGGTTAATTATGTTGTGATCCTCTACATATGGCCTAGTGTGTATGTAGTGGTGTGTGTACATTTTGTATATGGCGTAGTGCAATGTAGTGATGTGTATACAGTTTGTATATGGCCTAGTGTGTATGTAGTGGTGTGTGTACATTTTGTATAGGGCCTAGTGTGTATTTAGTGGTGTGTACATTTTGTATATGGCCTAGTGTGTATTTAGTGGTGTGTACAGTTTGTATATGGCCTAGTGTGTATTTAGTGGTGTGTACAGTTCGTATATGGCCTAGTGTGTATTTAGTGGTGTTTACAGTTCGTATATGGCCTAGTGTGTATTTAGAGGTGTGTACATACTAGGGATGTGTGTACAGTTTGTATGCGTGAGAAGGAACTGGGAGACCAATGGTTCCTGGTATACATCAGGTTTAAAAGTGGGTTCCACATGTCATGGGATCCTGGACATTGCTGTACATTCATGATGTGATTCAGGTCTCATAGTCTCCCTGCAGAGGAACCAGTCTATGGTCTCTGTCCTCACAACAGGGATTCTCCCCATGTCTGTCCCTCGCCAAAACGCCCAGACCGTCCACCAAGCTGCTTCATACTCTTCATACTGTGTGTACCCTTAATGGCCACCGGATGTAAAGCAGAGGAAGGCCAAAGCGGTGGTACTAGCTATCAATCACATGGAGGACACGTGCCATGTTGCAGCGTCTCCCCCTGGGTACTAGCTAAGCAAAATAATGTTAAGATGGAGGAAGAGGGTGAGGAAGAGGGGATGGAAAGAAGATTTTTTTTCTAGCCCCCCTTTGACTGCACCCCCCCCGTCAACCTCACGGGTCACTGGCTAGATTCCCAGTGCTTTTAGATCAGCGAGCTCAAGAGCCGTGTCTCCAAGCCATTCACATGTGCGCATGTGAAAGTGTGTGTGTGTGTGTGTGTGTGTGTGTGTGTGTGCGCGCATGTGCGTGTGCCTGAATACACTCATGCATGCTTGCCTTGATGGGCTTCATATGAGACTGTGTGCATACTTTGGTGAAATGTAACATAACACACATTCTCACGCAGCTGATATTATATGCATAGCTTTTTGAGTACCACATTCTAGTCGGCTACAAATACATGTATTTCTTAGCATGTATTTCTTAACGTTACCTCTCTCTCTCTCTCTCTCTCTCTCTCTCTCTCTCTCTCTCTCTCTCTCTCTCTCTCTCTCTCTCTCTCTCTCTCTCTCTCTCTCTCTCTCTCTCTCTCTCTCTCTCTCTCTCTCTCTCTCTCTCTCTCTATATATATATATATATATATATTGACTATTTAATTAAACTGTCTGGTATAGCCATCGCCCTGTTTGATTCAAACAATGCAAGTATAACACGTCTCCTGTGAGATCCAAGGACAACATCATCAAGAGCCAACGGAAGGGACGATATCGAGCTGTGAAATGTAGCCTAACAATGGATGACAGGCTATAGGGCAAAGGGACTGGTCTAGTACTAGAGTGTTTTACTATTGTACTTTTACTTACATTTATCAGCATTGTCCATAGTCGCTAGACTCATGAAACATGTTTGAAGGAGCACAGGAATGCAAATGGATAAAATCAAAGGGGAATCGCTGCTAAGTCATTCTACTTGTGTGACTGTGTGATCAAAACTGGATATTTTTACCACCTGGCAGTTAAATGACAACGGACAACAAACACATTCTACCATCTTTGATCAAATAGCTTCACTTACAATCAATACAAATTGGCACGACGATTGTTTATATATCATTCTGTGCTTTGTTTTTCATGACGCTTAAATACAATTTATATTCTCCCCTGTTGATGGAATGTGTTCAAAATAAATTCCTTGGATGTGATTAGATATCATTGTACAATTGTTTGTGCAGTTAGTATCGCTCAGATAATAGCCTACATGTTTCATGACTGAAGAATTGGACTAAATGACTAAAGAAAACATTTGATCCAAGAGTAAATCAAAGTCCTCTGATCCATCCACGCAGCGGTAGGAAGGGAACATGTGCCAGAGAAGCAGCTTGTCCATGTGGGATCATATAATGATCCAATAAAATGATAACCAGATGACCAGATTATAAGGAAAGTGTTATGTCTATGCAGAGAGCTATGGACAAAGTGAGCCAAAAAAAGGCAAAGTTATGCTGTGACCTTTTTCTACCTATAGACCAATGTCTGCCGGGCCTGCGTGGTCGGCCACCATACAGTGAAGCTCCTCTGTAATTTCTGAGAGTGTAACGGTCATATTCTTCACCTCTTCCACAGCCAATAAGGGCCACAGGCTTGTACACCTAATGAGGTGCCTCAGAGGTCACAGAGAAGTAGGTTATATTTTAGGGATATATATATATATATATATATATATATATATATATATATATATGAGAGAGAGAGAGAGAGAGAGAGAGAGAGAGAGAGAGAGCGAGAGATGCAAATGCAAATGGTAAAATGATGTGTTCTAACAGCGGCTAGACAAAAGAATCGTCACCACATAAAGAAATTAATTTCTATCCTGAATATTTTTGAAATGTACAATATGAGAAGACCCTGTGGAGCACCAGATAACAAACCAATGAGACTTGCTCAGAGTTCTAAGGAGAGCTGATGCTCATAAATCGCTGTATGAGCCGCGTGCGACGGCCGGGATGACATCATCTTTGGTTGGCGCAGGTTCATGCAATTCACGCACGGTGACTATAAATTAGGTTTGAGGATGCGTCCACAGAGGGGCCTCCACAGAGAGGCCCTGAAGTCCCTCATTGGGACGTCACTTCAGTTGGAAATGCATGGCTGTGCTTCTTAAAGTAAATATGTATGGTATGAATGAATGACGTAAGGTAAAATGAAAAAATGATTAAATCCTCCAGTATTTTCATCTCTGGGCAGGGCAATTAGTAAGACCATAGTTTGTTGTGTCTTCTCTTTTCCCATACTTAAGTTGTTCTTGAAATGTCAGGCACCTATTTAGTTCAGAGATGAATGTGTTGATGACTTGGATGGGTCAGTGGTAAAGAGAATGACTGACCGCCAGCCCCCACCCCCCGCCCACTCACACTCACCCACACGCACACACACCCCAGAACCCACCCCCTAACCACCACCAGCAGCAGCATAACCAGCACAGTGACACACACACGCACACACACACACACACACACACACACACACACACACCCAACCCCCATCATCCCCCCCCCCCCCCCCACCCGCTCCTTTAATTGGATCTTGTAATTAGTTTCTCTGATGGATCTGGACGGTGGGAGGCCTCCTCTGCAGCCTTCATTACTGTTGCTGGGGGGGTCCTTTGCATGTCATAACAGTGACACTGTACAAGCCTGCTATGATACATGCAACCTGTCTAGCCCACATGAAGGCAGGATTATACCATTAACAATTATATAAAATGTGAACGATGGACTCTCCCAGTGTATGTCTATGTAAATGTGTACTATTTATTATGATAAATCTCTTCATAAGTCGGTTATACATGTCCTACAGCCATTAGATGATACAGATTGTGTATGTAAAGTGCACTGTGGTCACAGTAGCCACTAAGACCAGCTTATTTCTATTTTTAGGAAGAGAGGAAAGAGACGGATGTGATCTTTTAGTTTCAAACGTTGTGTAAATATATTTTGTCTGTTAGAGAATAACAAGAAATTCTCACATTATTTTAAGGATACATTAATGTGAACACACACACACACACACACACAAATGCGAGCATCCATGTACATACACGTGTGAGCATATGCACATATACACACACACACACACACACACACGCATGCATGCACACAAGCAGACATCGCCCCCCCCCCCCCCCCCCCCCCCCAACACACACACAAACACACACACACACACACACTATCCAGACCACTAATACAGAACCCCCCTCTGGCACCCCTACATCCTCTCCCTCTTTCTCTCCCCTCCCTTCGCTGGCCAGGCTACACTAGACATCTTTCCCTAATCAGCAGCCTCGTCTCGCTCAGACTGGTTGCCATAGTAATATGCTGGCTGGTCGACATGGCAACCACTCTGAGGTCCACTATTAAATGATGAAGGGAGGAGGGAGGGATAGGTAGGGGGTGGGGGCTGTGGGGTAGACAGGCAGAGTGAGAGCACAAGAGACCGAGGGAGACAGAAAGAGACTGGGGTGTGTGTGTGTGTGTGTGTGTGTGTGTGTGTGGGGGGGGGGGGTAAGAAAATATGGAGGAGCACAAGAGGGGACAACAACACAGAAAATGAATCCAAGGAGAGCAGGAGAGGAGGAAAGGGTGGAGGCGCTGGAGGAGGTCAAAACCATCCGTTATTGAGAGAGAGACATGAGAGAGAACATATATGAAGCTGCCAACATAACGTGCGACAACAATGTCTATAAACAACCATATGGAAAATAAAACCTAATTAGTATAGCAAATATACATGACATCAATTATTGTGTGAAATATTATATTATATATGATATATGATATTATTTTAGTAGACTCAATCATTTTGTGTGGTGCCATGCAGAAATCATAGATTAAAAAAAAGACAAAAAGTGCCACTTATGCATTAAAATATTATATTTTTCTTTGATTTTCCATGTCCCTTCATTTGTCAGGCTTAATGCTGTGTGCGTGATGATCTACGTCACAAACTCAGTAAGCGTATTTCTGTCATTGTAGCACCATTGTAGTACTTTTTCTGAACTGACCTCAAAGAAGAATCAAGAATGTGTGTGTGTGTGTATTTGTGTGTGTGTGTGTGTGTGTGTGTGTGTGTGTGTGTGTGTTTGTGTCTGCATATATGTGTGTGTGTCTCAAACAATTAGCTATTATTATATAGACATATGTATATAGCTATTTTTATTTAATTATTATTATTATTCAAACCTTACCAAAATGTGTGCGTCTTGTGGCGCTCTTATTTTGTAACTTCGTCCAAAATCTGCCTGCACAGAGATATGTGAGTCTAAATGAAATGTCACTCCACCTGGATGCCACCACAGCAGCCACACAAAATAGAATTTGCTGCCATGTGCATCAAAAGTCTTTGATGATTTGGGACCGTCCCCTCCTCTGTGTCCTATCTTATGAAAGAGAGCTAATTGCATGTCCTCATACAGCCACCGACCTCAGCTCCCTAGCACACCATTCAGAGGCAATTAAAGTGATCTGAAACAGAGTAAGAAAGTGCGTCATCCTCTTACAGTAATGAAATTAAGGAAGTGTGTAGACAAACATACAGTAATGCGAAAACAGCAACACGTGCAGAGAGCTCAGAGAAGAAGAAAAAAAAGGAGCAACAGAAGGAGGTTCATCTATTAGGAAACGTACGCTTTTGGCCTGGCATTGCCCTCAGTTACAGTGTCTTTTAAAGTCTGCGTCGGCTCTTAAAAGTACAGTTGTTGGAAGGTTGTTCCAGTGCACTCTTTAAAGGCCCTCCTCATGCACTACTGTAGTTCATGTAAAATGCCATGCTCTGTGTAATGAAAATGTAGATGCTTAAATATTAAAGTCACACATTATGTTGTCAAATTCTTTCTGATTCACAGTGCCACCCCTGAAGTGATGATATGCCTGGTTGCTTATACCCAACAGCCTGCTGTCATACACGTTTTCGTTTATAACATACAATTAACCTTTCTATTGGATGTTATATATCTGCGTAGTTGTCAACAGACTGAGGAACAAATTGTTAGTCATTTGTTCAGACAATTGTGTTTTTTTTGTATCCTGCATCCTAAATCAATGTATGCAATAAGGACGAGTACAATGCTCTATGGATGTAGATCTGTATGTTAATAATGTTGTTATGTCGTGTTATTAAATCTGTTTCTATGCTGTATGCTTTTGATATAATATTTCTATTTTTGCAAATGTAACAAATGTGCATGCTTTAAAAGGCAGGCACATGGCCATACAAATATATAATGAAATAAACAATAATTTCAGTGAAGTACATGCAGAAACACAGATTTTCACTGACTTATGATTATAAGAACACAAGCCTGTGATTATGAGAAAAATAAATCACGGGCCTGTAATCTGACATCTACAGATCATGTTGACTGCAACCCTCAAAGTCTTCCAATACTTCATTCTCTTAAAACTTGCCAAGACAAAGTTAGAACAGCTTACCAGTCTACACAGAATAGGATTAAATAGGACAAGTAAATGGATGTATGGGGGACAGTTTGCCTGTGCAATTGGCATACTATTTATGGCCAATGTCAGCTTTACATTCTAGCTCATCGCAGCCTGGTGATAAAAGGTCATTTGGGGTTGGGGTGGTGAGGACATTCTGTAACCCTCCTTTAGACAGCTGGGGAACAGCTTTAGGGAGCGGGCCACTCGACTCCCCTCACTGTAGCATCTCATCTGGCAGCCTGAGAGAGAGCTTCATTAACATTCGGACAGCCACACAGAGCCAACCCATATCACGCCAGTCTGACGGGGAGCGCCAAGTCTGAGAGTGAGAGGAACACATCATCTTAAAAAAAATAAAAAATAAGAAAAACAACACTCTTCGTCTTCATTCAAATTATTTCTTTCTTTCTTTCTTCTAAATCTGAAATTGAGCTCAATCTAAGTTATTGAGCATTATAAGAAGTGAATAAGCCAGGGGGAGCAGATTTGACAGCAGTCTTTGAACATATATTACAGATATGCATTATTATTCTTTTTCCTTTTCATTCCTTTGAACCCATGAACAGCTTTGTCTAATGACGACAGTAGCCTTCAGAAATCCTCACTAGGACTTTGTGCACAACTATGGTTATGCATCATTTCACAGGATGTGAGAGAACATTTAAAGACAGATTCAATTAGAGAGTGCAAACAAAAAGTGCCATTGATACCAGCAGCATAATACCAGATTTCTGCAAGGCCTGCGACAGTGGCCCTTTTCAAGTCCTAGAAACTCTTTACTCTAACATTAAAGCCGCACATATAGGAAGCAGGCCCGGTGCCACGAGGAGTCTTAAGGGGGCTTAGCCCCCTCAGTTGTATTGCTCCCTCTGTATAAGCCTTATGTCTCTATAGAAAATATAAATATCAAAAATACGTATTCTTTGATTTTGAAACAGTAGCCTTATGTTGTTGTTATTTAGCCTTTCTGAGGCTATTGCATGGTTAAATCAATACATTTTATTTTCTGAAAAAAATTACCCCCTCTTAAATTTTAACAGCCCCCTCAGTCACTTCCTTCTGGCGCCTGATAGGAAGGGAATGCAAAAAACAACAAGGGAATGCTCGTGTGCTGTGCATTATGCAAGTGAAGCATCCTGGAGGTCTAGTGGACCCAGGGACATCTTGCCGGCTCCAAACGCAACGGAGGCGGTGTGTGACCAAATTATAGCTTTTGGCTCTCTTCAATTAATACTTAAATGTGGCTCCCCAAGCACACACCGACTCTTTCCCCAATTAAAAACCATCCCATTTATTAGACCCCCAGAGTTTTATTTCATACTTCCTTTGGCCAGGATCCTTTTTTTATTACATTTTTTTTGTATCTTCTCTTGTTATCCCACCCACCATCGTGCTTGATGCACATGCAGAAATTGAAGATGTATTCAAGATTAGAGGTAGCAGTAGCATTAACCTTTTCATCGTCATTCATCTAACAGATTATATATAATGGCTGATCCACTACACACGAATAAATTTAATTTGATTTCAAGGTTCGACTTTGGTACGACTCAGGGCTGCATTCTGGACTCTCTGCAGGACTGACTTAACGCTGTGCGTGTCTGTTCCAATGTGGACTGAATGGGATTCTCTCCACATTATATATTTTCCTGTTCTTAGCCCCTGAACATAATAATACACAACGATTAACTCATGTATCCCAGAAAATGTTCACAGCCTAAACAGTATGACTAGGTTAAAATAGACAAGTAATTATGGTGATGAGGTAAAAATTGGGTTAAAATATCGCAAAATGTGTACCGAAAAGATGACTTTATAAACTACAGTGTTCAGGTTTGGATGTATGCAAATACAAAATATGCGTAAAATATGTGCAACTCTTTCTTTGTCTTTGTAGATGATGTTAGTACAGAACACGCATTTGGTTGCGAAGCAGTACCAAATCATTCCCCAAACCAATTGTAAAGAACATAATGAAATAACACATTACAAATGTCAGTGGTAGAGGCCACATTTGTAATTCAGTATTAATACACCAGATACTGGGAGAAAAGAGCTGCTACGTACTATCAAAAGCATTGTTTATCACAATTTGCTCTGTAAACAACAACTATCAACATCCATGAATCTTTTCATAAGTGTGCTGCAACAAATAAAGATAAATATGAAAACAAGCAGTCCTTCCATTTCATGTCCAAGAAAAGCCACTCAGTATGATTTAGTGGGGGGGCTGACCAAAGGAATATGCCCTGACTGTGTTGGAGCTGAGACCATCCAGTGTGGAGGCTGGAGACAAGAACACTGTTGGATCTCTGGAATACAGCTCCTCAATGGTGTCCAATCCCACCATCCTAGTTATTGTTCAACGATACGCCACATCTCTCCAACGCCTCGACACATGGCTACACACATAGCAGACATCTATTCCTAGCTGCTGTACTTGACTGTACGGGGGTGGGGGGTCCTGCTGACCCGGCTCCTCCACCAGCACCACCACCGGCACAACCCCTTTCTGACACAAAATGTAAAGTCCAACGGCGCTCCAAATCCCACCCAATTATAAAAGGTCATTGAGTTGCCGTTTTGGCCCCCTCTCCAGCCCCTGTCTGATTACTGAGTGTAGGGCAAGCATCACAGGCAATCAGCTGCACAGCGCAAAAGGACTAAGAGGACTGCGGAAAAAAAAAAAATACACACACACACACACAAATACAAATCGCTGCAAAAAACAAACTAAGGGGGGACTCCTAGACCGCAATTACAGGCCATGCAGCGTGGCCTCTGCTCCAGCACTCAAGAGCGGCTGTGATTTTCGACAGAAAAGGTTATTAGTTTTTATTGGAGGAAATAGATGCTGGGTGGCTTTAAATGGCACAGTAATGTGGCCAGTCTCAGGAAGGCCTCCTGAACCTTGCTCTCCCAAGGGTCCCATTGCTCTGCCTGGGGGACACAGAGGAGCCATCACACCCTCCCCCCCTGGGTCTCCTCTCCTAACCCCTCGTCTGCTGGAGCTCATGTGTAAGACCCCAGTCACCACACCTGTCTGAGGCCTTGATCTCAGCCAGGATAGCCCTTCTTCCTCTTCCCCCTGTACCACTGTCTGTCTCCCATCATGACACAAGAGCTCTGAGCTACAATATATATTTACTCAATGTCATATAAAAAAAAGAGCATTATATTCATACTAGAAATTACATTTTAAACATTTCCATGCAAGTTATGTAAATGTATGTGGATGTTGAAAAGTTTCCATCACAACTATAATTATATTATAGTTATAATGCCAGGGATATCATTTTTGTTTTGTTTTGAAACAATAAAAAATATCAGGAAATTATGTATTCAATTTAAAAACTAAAATACGGGTTACACACTGATTTGAACTGAAAGCAGAGATCATTTCAACTGCACACTGACATAGAGATACTGCCTCATAAATGTTACCAATTTATTTTCAAGCTTTAGCTATGTGTGTGTGTGTGTGTGTGTGTGTGTGTCTGTGTGTGTGTGTGTGTGTGTGTGGGGGGGGGGGGGGTGCACATGCGGTGTGCATGCATGTGTGTGTGTGTGTGTGTGCATGCATGTGTGTGTGTGTGTGTGTGTGTGTGTGTGTGTGTATGTGTGTGATGCTTATGTCTACAACACAGCACAGGCACATGTGAAAACATTTGTGTGATGGTGGTTCTGTGTGTTTGCCTGGCTCTGTGTAATGACTGCCTGCATATTTCCTGTCATGAGCACGTGTGTCTGCTGCTCTGGGAGGAGAGAGAGAAGTAGGGGACGATATTTGCCTTTGTGCTCTGCTGCCAAGTATGTGTACTCTGCAGTGTGTGACGTTAGTCCAGAATGGGAAAGCTATGATCTGCCTGCACCAAATTAGTTTTTTTTCTTTTTTTCCCTCTTCTTTGTATGACTGGGGTTGGGGGTGTTTTAGTGTCCAAGTCCTAATAGAACATGTACACATTCATCAAGTGACCATCCAGAGGACAGACATGATGTATCCATCCTGTCTAGTAT
>JAOPHQ010005224.1:0-55070 GCA_030340625.1 Merluccius polli
GTGTGTGTGTGCGCGTGTGATTGACTGTTTCTGTTTGATTTAAACGAAATGTAACACACACACAAACAAGCACACACACACACACACCGAAAGCCATCCAGCTACACAGAAAGGGAGACGGCCAATGTTAATGTTTTGTTGTCCTCATACCTGTTCCTTCACTATAATGGCTATTAAATACATTTTTACAATTATGTTACCTGTTTGAATATGTACAAGTATTGGGAATATATATATATATATATATATATATATATATATATATATATATATATATGGGCAGAGGTTGACATGTGCCAGTATGTGAAGAAGGTAAGACTGTGGGGGAGACAGCAGGCGGAGGAATCGGGTGAGCGGTGAAAATAAATCAATGCAATCTTCAGACGCCACAGTGTTTTTATTGGCCCCTCCATTAGGCCTCAAGTGCGCTTGTATCGACGAGGACGCGGCACGTCGGCGCGTCCTTTTGACGCGCATGTACCCCCCCACACAGCAGGGGCGCCGCTGGAGATTCTGGGGCCCCATGAAAAGATGCCACATTGGGCCCCTGCACCACCACAGGCCAGAAATTGTGCCCCTGTCCGTCACAGTCGCCCTTAAAGTCGTCCTCACTTTCCTCCACGCCTTATGGCGCCGCTGGTCCCCACAATGCACCAGTGGCAGACACCAACATTGGCCTAGGCAGCGAATATAACTAATATTGAGGCTTACTATTTCATTGTCAGCCTCGGTTTATCCTGCCGCGGCTTTGAAGATAGGGGACATTATTTCCAGCCAACATAAGCGGTCCGGTTATGATAACAATATGCAGAGATTAGGTTATCTCATTAAGTAGATGGAGCACCACAATGTCACATGAAACAGCCCGGACTGAAAATCGTGAACCTATTTTATGTTTTTGAATTTTTTTGGGGGAAAAGACGACGAGTGATGGGATAACTTGTTTCAGATGCCATGCTTTGAAGTCAATTATTCATTTCATGTCTTAGCCTGGTGAGACGCAGGCGCCACACGCATGAGGAAAGCGTGCCGTGTTTTCACACCACACACTGAAGGGTAGATAAAAAAAAGTGTCATGGCCGTGTTGAACTGTGACTGGAAGAGATATTACTCCTTTCAGAAAAGCTTTTTTTGTGTGTCAGAGCCCCAGAAGATAAATACAGAGAAAATCAAAACATATTTTTGACACCGTGATAAAGGATTAGGCTGTTGACCGTTGACAGTTTTTAATCACATGCCTGCCTCGGTTTGAGGAGATAACACTGAAATCATATGCATCTCCAAAGCAGGAAACCTTCACAGTGCATATGGCGACTTCTCTAATCATAGGTTTAAGACCTGTCACTTAATCTCCTCATGCCTGTCAACACAGGCCTGCAATTAGATGTTACTATGCAAAACAAAAATTGCAGTGCATTTAGTAAAGATAATGGTAATGGTTTGAACATCTAGGCCTAAAGGCAAATACATACATTGAGTACTGCTGACATGTTTTGCTTAGTTTTTGTAGAAAGCATTCAGAGATGTATGCCTGGAGAAACTGCCAGTAACCGTGGTGCACAAATTCATTAAAACATCTTCACTTTTTCTTGTGGTTGTGGTCACGGTGCACCCAAAGAGGGTGAAGGTCCACCCATAGGGGTTGCAGGTCCACCCATAGAGGGTGCAGGTCCACCCAAAGAGGCTGCAGGTGCACCCGAGGGTGCAGGTGCACCCATAGAAGGTGCAGTTGCACCCGTAGAGGGTGCAGGTCCACCCAAAGAGGCTGCAGGTGCACCCGAGGGTGCAGGTGCACCCATAGAAGGTGCAGTTGCACCCGTAGAGGGTGCAGGTCCACCCATAGAAGGTGCAGGTGCACCCATAGAGGGTGCAGGTCCACCCAAGGAGGCTGCAGGTGCACCCATAGAAGGTGCAGGTCCACCCAAAGAGGCTGCAGGTGCACCCATAGAAGGTGCAGGTGCACCCATAGAGGGTGCAGGTGCACCCTCTGTAGGTGGACCTGCAACCCCTATGGGTGCACCTGCACCCATAGAGGGTGCAGGTCCTCCCATAGAGGGTGCAGGTGCACCCATAGGGGTTGCAGGTCCACCTACAGAGGGTGCACCTGGACCCACAGAGCAGTGGTTCTCAACCTTTTTTCGGTGATGTACCCCTGTGAAATATGTTTTCAGGCAAGTACCCCCTGACCAGCGCAAAGAATTTTTGTTGAAAAAAAGGAGTAAAAGTTGTCAAGGCAACAGCGACTGACGGTTGATAATATGTGGCGCGTGCCAGGTTGGGTCATAACATCCTGGTACGGGATTGAATAACCTTCTGAATATAAAATTCTGTTAATGAACTTCAACTTATATTTTATTTAAATATTTATTAAATAATTTTTTTTTAATTAATGCTATTTTTAAATAGGCTATACAAATATATATTTTTTAAATCTCACGTACCCCCTGGAGTGCCTTCAAGTACCCCCAGGGGTACACGTACCCCCATTTGAGGTCCTCCAACATAAACATGTGGGCTACGAAACACAACGAGCGGCAGAACGGCTCCCCCAGCTGGCCGTAGATGTGCATTACAACCAACTCAACATCCACTTATTACAGTCATGGCAGGTAAATGCAATACAACCTGAACTCCACTAGATGACAGTGACGTGCCATTTAAGACCCCTAACACTTTTGGTCAATGTCATACATCACCTTATTATATATTTATAGCTTTAGCAGTACACTCTGGAAATTGTGCCTTGGTTAAATAGCAGTGGTGATTAAGTAGATCATTAGCAAATTGTTTTGATAGTTTGCTGCGAGACTAATTTGCGTTTGCAGTCTCCTTTTAATTGAAGAAAATAAAAGCCAAAGCCTAGTAATGATCAATGATGTGTAATCCCATCTACTATTCCCATTCGCAAGCATGCACGCGCATACACACACACACACACACACACACATGCATAACTGACACATTTAGTCCAGTCAATTATCTCTCTCTCTCTCTCTAGGATATTTACCAGGGCAGCACACTCCTCTCCTCTTCCCTTTCCTCCTCTTCCTCCCTCTCCTCTCATTTCATCTCCTCTCCTCTCTTCTTCACTCCTCTCCTCTCCTCTCCGTGTGGTCTGTCTGTCTGTCCATCTGCCTGTCTGTCTGTCTGTGTCTCTGCATGGCTTCATGTATGTCTGTCTGTCTTCTTGTCTGTCTCTCTGCCTGTCTTCGTGTCTCGATATCTGCCTATCTGTATGTCTGTCTGTCTCTCCCATGGCTTCCTGTCTGTCTTCTTGTCTGCCTCTCTGCCTGCCTTCGTGTCTGTCTGTCTAACTTGCAGTAGTGTGCATGTGTTGTGAGTGTTGAGTCTATCTTGCTCTCCACCTCTCTTTACAGACCTGTCTTGCAGGAGTGTGTTTGGGGACTGATGCGTTCAGAGGTCCACTTTGCTTTTCTGCAGCTCAAAAAAAAAGAGGGATATCACACTTCAAATTCCAATGGCAAGTCCCATGTATATGTGTATGCGTGTGAGTGTGCGTGCATGTGAATATACTATATGTTATTGTTCTACATGATATACTGTTATAATAATATAATACCATTCATTTATTTATTTGCTTCTTCTTATTTATTCATGTTAAACAAAATATGTTTAAATGCTCAGCTTGTTTCTGTTACTGAACCTTAGTTTCCAATAGATGGCGCCATTGTCTCCAGCACCACTTAGGTCAATGGCTTTCACCTGCGTCGGCCAGCAGGCCGAGAGAGGGTCATGAATTGTGGCGTTACCGGTCTACCGCAACGCCCATTTCCGTTCTCTTACTTCCTGTGAGTGTGTGTACGACAGTTAAATGTCCCCGGAGGAGGAAACATAAAAAACATGACGAGGAGAAAAACAACAACAACAACAAAAATGTAGCGAATAAATACTTTTTTTTTTTTTTTTTTTACAAAGCATTTGACAAAGCAATATCCGAAACATATAACGGATATCCATCTACCGGAAGTCCCGCCCTCTCCCTCGCCCCTCCGTCCTTCCGAAGTCCCGCCCTCTCTTAGCCAATAACGTCCATTTGGAGCAACTGGGAACAAGGTCAGTTGATTATTAAAGTCTCCAATACATGAGTGGATGATGATGATGATGATGATGATGATGATGATGATGATGATGTACAAGCCCTATAGCCTACAATCTCTGGTCATTCTCTGCTTTTGGGTCCACACTCACTATAGCCAATGTATGGTATATATATACACACCACCAAAAGCCTGTATGGGCAGGACTGTGAAGACAGTGGGTGGAAAGAAAGAGGGTATGACATATACAGGACGGCAGGTTGGAATCGAACCCGGATCTCCCAGCCAGCCCAGGGGCATCGAGTGATGGATAGCAGGGCGCCATGTCCTGTCATGCCGTGTTAATCAGAGGAAATGCTAGGCCTATGTGTGTGAACATGGCAGGGATTAGAGAGTGCAGCCTCCTCAGATGAAACTGATGAACCCGATGTTTATCATACTTCGAGGGTGGAGATTTGGTTTATG
Source organism: Merluccius polli (assembly GCA_030340625.1). Classification (NCBI taxonomy): domain Eukaryota; kingdom Metazoa; phylum Chordata; class Actinopteri; order Gadiformes; family Merlucciidae; genus Merluccius; species Merluccius polli. The sequence goes on from JAOPHQ010005224.1 coordinate 4,524, forward strand.
AGCCACAGTTCAGTCTGGCATCCGCTCCACCCAGAAGAGCAGAACCAGGTGTATTACCGCATGACTGGAGGTGAATGGAGGTGAGAGATAATCACCGGTATCCTAGCAGCAAGCGATGGTTGTTTCTGCGCCGGATGACGGTGCAGAAATGGTGGGGACTGGACTAAAATACGTCAGAGGACACAATGTCAGTTGCTGGATTTGATAAACAACGCCTAGAGGAGCCTTCGAACCTTCGTTCACATGAGGACAACCCCCCCACCCCCACCACCACCACCAGCACCACCACCAATAACCAAGATGGAGATGGAAATGGAGTTAGGTTCCTTTGTTTGATCTCTCAGTCCCCTTGTTTCGATGAATGCCGTGTCGAGGTCTCGGCCGGGACGAGGTGCTCCTCCGCACACCAGATGCGAGATCCACTCCCATCTCGCTCTAGGTCTGACAGTGGGATGGGGGGGGGGGGGGGGGAGAGAGAGCGAGAAAGAGAGAGAGAGAGAGAGAGAGAGAGAGTGGGATGAGTGTTTTGAAGCCGACATGCATAATTCACCGCGACATCTCGAATGAGATAACATCGGCGTCATGGCAGCTAAAAACATGTCTTTAATCAACAACAAAAGTAAAAAAGTACACCGGGGTTATGACCCGGCATACTTCCCGCCGGTGTTGTTGCTTGGGGTTCACTGGGGTCTCTGCTAGCTCATATCGATCATGTCCCCCCTCGATGATGAGTGAGGCAGTGGGGACGCAAACCCCGAACGAACGAGCGGAGTTGTTGGTGCTTTCTCTGAATCATTTAGCGCTCGCCGCGCAGCGAGGCGCAGAGTTGAGAGCCAAATGTGGGGCAGCAGGCCTATTACTTTATGCATCTCTGCATCTCCGTAACACACATCGTCTGTTTTTCTATGACATGCTCTCTCCATATCTCTCTGTATCTCTCCATCTCACCCTCTCTCTCTTTCTAGCTCTCCCTCTCTCTCCCTCTCTCTCTCTATCGCGCCATCTCTCTGTCTCCGTCATATCTCCCTCGCTCTGTCTTTCCATCCCTCTCTCTATCCCTCCGTCAGCTCTCTTTGACTCGTCGACGTGTCTGTGTCTCTCCCTCCCTCCCTCTCTCTCCCTCACCTCTGTCTCACTCCTTCAATTGAGAAAGAAGGTGAGACGTAGGAAGGGAAAAGATTAGGGACAGGAAATGCAATTTTCACATACCTTCTCGCTCTCTCTGTCTCTCTCTCTCTCTCTCTCTGTCTCTCTCTCTCTCTCTGTCTCTCTCTCTCTGTCTCTCTCTCTCTCTCTCACTCTCTCTCTCTCTCTCTCTCTGTCTCTCTATCTCGCTTAGCTCTCGCTTAGCTCTCGCTTAGCTCTCGCTTAGCTCACTGTGCTATTTGTCACAGGTATTTTGTCACAGAACAGTTTGCCACCCCTAACAGCCTCCATGGACTAGAAAATGGCTGCCTGCCACAAGAGAAGATGTAATAGACACCACCACACCCTGTCCAGTCGTTAAGATGAAAAAGAACATGAATGGCTTTAATTTCCTACTATTCTGTTACATTATGTTGCTTTGAGGATCATTTCGGCTAAGGCAACACACCCAGGTGATGTTATATTATGTTACATTATGTTAGCCACTTTGTGGACACTTTGTGGACAAGTTCATGTTCCTAACTTTCTATGATAAGTTCATAACCCTGGCAGTGTTCATTAATGACATGCTCTACAAGTTGAGCTACACAGGACCAAATGGCAACATGTTGAGCAAAAATACTATTACTTTATTTTGTTGATTGACAGCATATACACCTGCTTACTCTTCAGTATACTCCACTGCAAAAAAATAATATCATTAGTTCAAGTTCATAGTACCTCCATGTTTTTCCTCCACCTTGTTCTCATTTTTGGCCGTCCGCCGTACCTTCGGTCCTAACAGAGCAGCCCTCTGTCTCCTTGGCCTGCTGGTCTTTTTGTCTGTCGCAGGGAGAAGAACACATGCAGAAAGCCTAAGCATCACTGTTTTAGGGTCTAGTGGCTATAGGGTGTTAGGGTGACTCCCGCCTGAAAGGTTCTGGGTTCAATCCCCAATGTCCACTACCTCACGACCTGCTCATTTATGACATGATCCAAAAGACAAACATTTAATTGTGAGTCGCATTGGATACAAGCGTCTTCTAGAGCAGTGGTTCTCACTGTGGATCCTAACAACAAATTCAAGCCAAATTCACACCAACTTAAAGTTTTAGGGAACGATTAACGTGAAACTACAGCCTAAAACACTTTGGCGTCGTTGAGATATGTTTATTGGTGATGTACAGCACACCCCATGTCCCCACCCCAGTCACTTTGCCGTAGCAAGACTTGCTTCAAGGCACCGGTGTGCATTGTCAGACTGGTTGGACTAGGAACAGTTTTTATAAGTAACCAGTTAAGTTAGGGCTAGGGTTAGGGTTAGACACATAATCAGCAAAACCATTATTCACGTCAGCTATAAAACAACTCTCTTCATCTACACCGCGGTGCTCGGCTCTTAAGCACCCGCCCTCCTAATCCACACACTGCTGCTCCACACAGACCTTGCAGGACTCGGCCGATGATTCATATTTCAAATCAATACTGCACTTGTTTTAATGATCCTGAGCCATCTCCGTTTCTGTCCCTCACACATGCTCTCATTCAGCTTTGTTCTCGCTCCCTAATATATTCTAGCGAGTTAGCTCCATAATTCAGCTTGATTAGTTATTTGTTTAACTATAAACCCTGCAGAGGGAACACACTCGGTTATGTATGTTCAAATACACCAAGCAATTCAAATACACAACTACCCCTAGAGCCAGTAATTGCTAACAGCTAACTGCTCTCGCTGTGTCTCTAGTACAATAGACAGGGCAAATCGAGTTAATTTGTGCCTTGGCTTCCTTTTCGGTCCCCAATGGGAGGAGGATGACAATGTGTAATGTGAAACAGGCCCAAGTTCCCCGGTGCCTGGGAGGGGGAACAAATAAGGTTCAGATAAACCAACAGTGGGGAAATATGAGTGGTATAGTCTAAGATAGTCTAGTGGTGGTCTAGGGTGTTCGAACCCCAATGTCTGCAGTTATGGGCATCCTAGGGCAAGATGCCCTAACCCCTACCTTACCTGCTCCTTAATGAATGAACCGGAAGTCGCTTTGGATAAAAGCGCCAGGTACGTAGTAGTAAATACTCACGGCTTGATCTTGTTGGAGAACCTCTGACGCAGCACAAGGGCGAGGGTGGTGAGAACCATCATGGTGGTGCACATGGTGTGGAGCCCGAAGGAGGAGGAGCCCTCCTTTGCTCTCACCTCGGCTGGGGTTCAGGGGCTAACCCTGGACTGGACCAATGGGCTACCCTGGAGGGTGTTGTGGAGTGGAGAAGACAGTGAGTCAGTGTTGTAAACCGGTAAGTCTTTTCATGTCTCTCTCTCTCTCTCTCACTCTCTCTCTCTCCCCCCCGGCCTCTCTCCACCGAGAAGATTAGCCGATGGGATTAGCTCGGATCAAGTGAGGGTTTGGACCACTCTGCGTTAAACAGAGACCAGCCAGGTTATGTGTGTGTGTGTGTGTGTGTGTAGGTGTCTGTGTGTGTGCGCATGCGTGCGCGCGCGTGTGTGTGTGTGTGTGTGTGTGTATGTGTGTGTGTGTGTGTGTATTGGTAAAAGTACTTGTCGCATCCACTTTGGATAACAGTACATTGGTTGTAGTCCTCCTTCATTCAACCAAAGTAAACATATTCATTGGCTTTATTGACTTTTCATTGAAGTATCAAAGAATTGTAAAAATACCTCATATATTAATGCAAACACACACACACACAGTCCATCCTAGTGCACTATTAAAACAAACATCTATCACTTCAAAGTTCAAAAATCTGTATTTTTCCCAAGGGGACATTTGTTGTGTAGCAGAAGCACACATTCAGCACTGTACACATCACACAGTGTACAGCAAGACAAGACAAGGACCCCAACATGCAGAGGGCCCAACACCCCAAGGATCTTACTGGTCCTGTCCCATCCCAAGGATCTTACTGGTCTTGTCCCACCATCATGATCTTACTGGTCTTGTCCCACCCCAATGATCTTAATGGTCTTGTCCCACCCCAATGATCGTAATGGTCCTGTCCCACCCCAATGATCTTAATGGTCCTGTCCCACCCCAATGATCTTGCTGGTCATGTCCCACCCCAATGATCTTACTGGTCATGTCCCACCTCAATGATCTTACTGGTCTTTTCCCACCTCAATGATCTTACTGGTGCTGTCCCAACCCAATGATCTTGCTGGTCCTGTCCCACCCCAATGACCTTACTGATCTTGTCCCACCCCAATGATCTTACTGGTTCTGTCCCACCCCAATGATCCCACCCCAATGATCTGACTGGTCCTGTCCCAACCCCAATGATCTGACTGGTCCTGTCCCAACCCCAATGATCAGCTGGTCCCGTCCCACCCCCATGATCTTACTGGTCCCGTCCCACCCCCATGATCTTACTGGTCCCGTCCCACCCCCATGATCTTACTGGTCCCGTCCGACCCCCCATGATCTTACTGGTCCCGTCCGACCCCCCATGATCTTACTGGTCCCGTCCGACCCCCAATGATCTTACTGGTCCTGTCCGACCCCCATGATCTTGCTGGCCACTTTCACCAGTCTAACTCGTCGATTTCTATTAAAATGAGTCACATTTCCAAACCAGGCAACCATACAAAATGTCACAACAGATTCAATAAACGCCTATGAGACATCATAACAGTATTAACAGTCTTAATTTGCGTAATAATAGAAGTGCTGCTGCACCTTCTTGCAAATGGTGTCAGTGTCTCAAAACTCGAAAAACTGCACCGGTTGTCCTTACTCTTAAAGTGAAGTCAATGGTGTAAGTACATGACATGACTCAAAGCACTGTAATTAGGCATTTCCTGTATGTGTGTGTACGTGTGTGTATTCACGCGTTCTCCCAGCAAGCGTCAACAGTTACTCCTCACTGTATAGTTGGCACAGGGTAGCAGGAGCCAGATTCACACCTTAAATCACAGATCAACAGCCAAGAAACACTGCACTGTTTGTCCTTACTCTTAAAGTCAATGTTGTAAGTACGTGACATCATGACACAAAGCACTGTAATTAGCATTTCCTTTTTTTCCATTTGTGTGTGTATGTGTGTGTATTCACGTTTCTGTTCTCCCAGCAAGCCTCAACAGTTACCCCTCAATGTATAGTTGGCACAGGGTAGAGGACTCACAGTAGCAGGAGCCTGATTCGCACCTTAAATCACAGAAATAGTCAAGATGAACTTCAACATCATCCAGAGATGGAGCGGTGGTTAAGTGAGCCCCATGGAGCTAGTCTATCATTGCTGGGTTTCCCCCCAAACCAAGATGGCCTTAAGGTGAATAAGGGGCTGACCACCACTGAGATGTAATCAAACACAGGTTGTCCTGGGGGGGAACGCAGGCATGAAAGGTTTGGAGAAAAATCAAGCAGAAACCAGAAAGTTTGGGTTAGTGCTTAAAATGTATGAAATGTATCTATATATCGTGACCCTGCAAATACGATTCAAAGGGTTTACTGTTTATGTCACTGTCATTCACCCTCGATAAAATCGTCTGCTAAATGATAAAACCTTGAGCAAACCCCTACCTTATCTCATTTTGGGGATGAAAGCTGCTAGCCTGCTTAATAATGACTCACTAGCAATCTTGCCATTTTGAATTTGTAAAATTCATAATGAGATTTGAAGGATTGTCTGTAATTAACACCTACATAACAGGCCCATGCTGTGGTCAAATGCATGTGGGTTACAGTTATCGCATAGCTAAGCCTCCTATCTTTAGTTAGTGCTGACTAAGGCTGAAAACAGTGGAGCATTGCCTCAGCCAATGGAAGCCAAATGATGCTAGCAAGATGCAACGCTGGATGCTAGGCTAATCCCATTAAATAGCGGGGTGAGTTAAAGAGCACCGAGGAGCATAGCGTTCACGTCACATCAGAATCCATCTCGGTTCTTGTGTATGGGCCGTATTAACCTAGCAGCCATCTTGGTTTCTGCCTTGGTTCTATAGGGAAACGTAATTGGGAATCTGCACTCAGTTCTCCCGCCCAGCTAGCGTCTCTAGACCTATGATGGTCGCTAGGGGAGTAAGGCCCAGAGAAAGTAGAGAAACTGGTCTTGTTTCATGGTTTAGTTCATGTTTTTATTTGTCTGTTTATACAGTTGTATTGGAAGATTATTACAAAAATCATTGACAATGGTCATTAAGAAAAGGCAATAGAGAACAGTTGTTATATATATATATATATATATATATATATATATATATATATATATATATATATATATATATATATATATATATATAACAATGATAACGATATTCATGAATACTTTCTGACCAAATCCGTAGAAAAACTTTCTGCGGTGTGGAGTGAAGTAATCATAAGCAACAGATAACACAAAGAATAATGTTTCTATGGCATTTAGATTCAGATAACATGGATGGATGATGATATACATTCTGTCGAAGGCACAACCCAGTTTGACTTAACCCTGTGAGGACAGTTGGCTTGCTGGTGGTGAGGGTAAATCTCCTTTATATGGTTTAGTTCCCTTTATATGTAAGCACAGACAATGTGAGTCAAACACACTAACAGCTAATATCTGTTTCTGGAGAAAACAGCAATTTAAAGGAGAAAAAAAAGAAAAACAAGATAAAGGTGTTTAAAATAATATACACTTATTGTGAGATGGAGATTCATGACTGTAGCTCTAGTTTGTGTTAAGTGATTCGATTGTTAGACTGCGTAGGCTGGTCTCTAGCGTGTTTCTAGCGCTGTGTTTAGCACACTCACACACACTCACACACACTCACACTCACACAGGTCCTTATTAATATAATATTGCTTATGATAAAAAATGTCCACCACCACTAGGAAGAAGCCGGGCGGTCGAGGGGCTATTGCGCCATCGGCCATCTTAGGGCCAGTCTCAGGTTGCAGACCCTGGAGGCCTATTATAAGAATTGGATACACATTTGAACGAAGCTAAGCCAAAATGGCTTTTTTTCCCCCAGTCCTTTTTATATTACCTGTACACCCAACATGTGTAGTAGCTCACCAAGACATTTCCTGGTCACCAAGTTGGAAAATGCGTATTAGTCGGTATCCCACCTCGTAGGTAACGGTTTCACTAAAGGTTTTTTTTTGTATGCAAGCCTGGTTGTTACCGTGCAGCTAAGCAGTACAGCGCAGTTTTCTACGTAGGTCAAGTTTACGGCGGGTTTATCTCACTTTTGGGGGTGAAAGCTGCTAGCCTGCTGAATAAAATGGCTTCATTAGCAATCTTTCTTGAATTTGAATTTTGCACATATCAACGAATGGGAAGCGCAGGATTTAAACGGTCAATAATAATCTAATAATCTAACTATTTATCAGAGTGCGGCCCAGTAGCTGCTGCTCCACGGCCCGATGCGGGTCCCAGACCCGCGGTTGGGGAAACAACTGCTCTAGACGTAAAAAATAACCTTCTGCGATGCGAGGTTGCAAGCCCTACGCTGTGTTGAATTGGAAATGAATGGAAACCTCCTGTGAAGTGTTACACAACTATGCAACCGGTATGTAAGAGGCGTTAGATGGTCCCGACTCTATAGAGTGGTGCAGGGGTGACGTATTTTTGTAGGCCAACCCGGAAGTTAGCATCTCCCTGGGTTCCCTTGACAACAAGCCAATGGGGTTTTCCCATTGGATTTGGGATTATTGCACCAATGAACACTACTTTTATGACTATGCAAGCGCCAGAATTTTTTTAAGACACGTAAAAGCTTCAAAATTCACGAGTGGGGGTATTTACTGTATTTTATGTCATTGACCAAAACGTGGCAATCTCTTAAGCTTGTGTAAAACCACAGACCTTATTTCAACCATCAAACCAAAAACCCATTCAAAAAACCCGTTGACTTCGAGATGAGGGAACCGGAAGTGCCGACATGCTAACGGACTTCCGGGTTTTAGGACTCATTCCTGCACCACTCTATAGTACGCATTCTCCAATTGGGTGACCCAGACGTCGATAATACCACTAGAAAGGTTTGCCGTATAGCCAGGAGGAGTGAGGGGCGTAGGTGGCTTGCGTTGATGACTAGCTGCCGCTGGAGGTGTCGTGGTGGTCCTGGTGGTGGTCCTGGTTCTCGGAGGTCCAGCCCAGTTCTTCGTACACCGCGGCGACCATCAAGCACACGTTGGCCAGCAGCTTGGTCCACGCGGCCGCCACCTCGGCCGTCACCACCTCCGGGTACGTCTCCCCCAGCACCTCTAGGATCGCCACGCACAGGATCTGGGTGGGGGGAGGTCAGGAGAGGGAGAAAAGAAGAGGGAGACGGGGAGAGTTTAGGAGAGGGAGACAGGGAGAGGTTAGCAGAGGGAAAGAGAGAGGAATGTAAGGGAGAGACGGGGAGGGGTTAGTGTGGTTTTTGTGTTTATTTATTTGTGGACAGCAGAGTGTGTGTGTATGTGTGCGTTTAGGTGTGTGTCTGTGTGCACATGGTTATGTGTTCATGTCAGTCTGTGGTGTGTGTGTGTGTGTGTGTGTACCTTGAAGTAGCCAGGGTCCACCCTGTGGCGGATCGCGTGCACCTTGCTCACCGACTTCAGCACAGACGCCATCTTGTCGTCGTTGTGGATGTTCTCCACCACAGTGTTTATGGCTTTCATCACCATCAGGGCGTGCTGCCTCAGCTGGGTGCTGCGCTCCAGCTCCAGGGGGTCCTCCACGTCCCGGAACTGGCTGAAGAGGCGCTTGGAGCTGGGCGAGTTCGAAAACAGCCTGGGGAGAGGGGTTAAAGGGCTTGTTCATGGGAGTTTTTTGTTGGTCGATACTCCGCCATATTGAGAGGACTCAAGAGAGTTGTAGCAATAATGTAATGAAATATAGTAATGTAGTAATATTGTAATGAAAATGTCACTTGCCGTTTTTTTCCTCGCCACGCATGCCAACGTAAACGTAAAAGTGTGAAAATGAAATGTAAAAATAGATTCAACAAAAATGTGTAAAAATAATCAATAAATTATAAATGTGATTAAAATAAATTACACAATATCAACGATGTGATATTAATGTAAATGTAGGGAGTGATTAAGTATGGTAGTTTTATTTGAAAAAAATATATATTGGGTGGAACAAGAGTGGAAATGTGAACATGTATTGTTTTTTGCTAATGTTTGAGTGGTTGTGATTGCAACATCAAGTTCAAGTGGGCTGAGATATCTGTATTATATGTTGTATATCTCATATATATATATATATATATATATATATATATTCAGATACCAGACACAAACATTTAAACTGAAATTACAAATATGGCACTTATTGTGGTACTGCAGCAGTGCCCACAATTCGGGTAGGCAGATTATGATGTCATATTTTTTTCATATTAAATGTTTGTGTATTAAAAATACTAAATGTGTGTGTGAGAGAGAGAGTGACAGATCGAGAGAGAAAACCTTTTTCAAGTGTAAGTATACAAGAGTTATATAGGGAAGTCTCTGCTGCACGCAGAGGTTATCATCCAGAAAAAAAACACGTTCAAAACAGGTTGTTTTTTCATTTTTCGTCCACGGTTTTGACAAGGAATGATGTGTTCCTCTCGAAGATTTAATGAATACTAAGAGACATGTGAAATAAGTTCAGGGTTTACGGCTTAACCCAATAAGGGGAGCGTTCACAGCTGTTGGACCTGCGGTCTCAACCTCGCCGCCTTCCACCGCCGAACTGATAGCCGTCCCCTGTGTAATTCTTCATCTAACGCGATACCATAAGTAAACACCGAGTGTTGACATGGAAACACTGCATATTTTCCTCCCTTCTTGTAATATTTAACTGTTGTGTTGTTTGTGCAGTTGTGTGTGTGTGTAATCTGTGTGTGTAGTCTGTGTGTGGTATGTGTGTGTGGTATGTGAGTGAGTGTGTGTGTGGGAGGGGTGTGTGTGGGTGTGTGTGTGTGTGTGTGTGGTTTGTGTGTGTCGGCATGATGAAGTGTTACCTTTTGACAAAATAAAAATCGTTATAGGATTACAGCCATGATCTTTGACCACACAGGGTCTGCAATAAACATGCAAGCTTGAGCCAGTTAGAAATATTTCTCTTGGTGGAAAGTCGAGGCTCTTCCTGATAACCTGAGTAAGGAGTGGTAGCCCACCGTCTAAACGTCTGGCGCTGATACCAAAACAATTCTCTAATCGTATTTTAATGAAACCACCACCTCTTGAGTGTCAGGCTTGAGAGAAGAAGAAGAAGAAGAAGAAGAAGAAGAAGAAGAAGAAGAAGAAGAAGAAGAAGAAGAAGAAGAAGAAGAAGAAGAAGAAGAAGACATATTTAAAAATCTATGTTTTTAATAAAACAGAAAATACCTAATTTGCGAGTAACTACGTTGGGATCCATTTAATTCACAAATCAGACTTCAGTCAAAGTCAGATGAGCTCAAATCTGGCTGAATGGGGCGTTTCACTTTCTTTTGCTTCATATTTGCTGCATCATGTTGCCCGAAGCGGGGATCTGTTAGCGCGTAATTGGTGAACACAAACTTGGCCAGCAGTAAAAGGTAAAGCTTCATTCACATCCATTGCTTCGGCAAAATATCTCCTTAACTCTGCTTACGAAACAGGTGCAGAGGGGGAGAGGGGTAAAGGGCTTGTACATCAGGATGCATCATGGGTGTTTTTGTTGGTGATACTTTGCCATATTGAAAGGAATCAAGAGAGATGTAGTGCTGTAATAATTACATTATAACAGCACTAAAAATCTCCTTAAGTCTGCTTAAGAAACAGGTGCCGTTTTTGGTGTCCGGCTCTGCGCCGTCGCCCCCCAGAAATTCTGCTGTAACTATTTTTAAATATTACTGTATTTAAATAAAATCGTCACCTCTTTGATGCCATTTAGTCAGCTATTAGTCATGTGCAAGTGTAGGCATGGTAATCTTGAGGACTTTTCAAAATCTACACTTTCTAATAAAACAGAATTTGCTATCTTTACTGGAATTGATCGACTCAGCAGACTCTTTTGTCCGAAAGCAACTAAATACGAGTGTAGGATAGCTGATATTTGTTATTAGTCTGTGATGTCCCTCATTTACATAGCAAATTCAAGTTTTAAACTAGCATAAATAGATTTACGGGATACTACTAGCAATACTCAAATATATGCACCGACATAAGTTCAAGTTAGGGAATCCTTTCATATTAAATCCTGCACCATACCATTGGGAGACACATGATGAAGCTGACGGATATTCAAAATACCACAACCGCATTACGAAACACTACAACCCTACACTATTCTCCATCTGGTTCCTATTTAAGTCTTATAATATGTACTGTGTATGAATATTGGTTATGTTAGCTTCTTACATACAAGACTTCCCCTTTGCGTTTGTCAGGTTCGGACTGCACAAGATGTCTCAGGTACGTGCGAGCGCCTTACCTCCACCCACACACCTGAGCAAACACACACGTCGTGCACATATACCCTTGTGCAAAAGGGCACACAAATGTAACTCAAACACACATGTGTGCACACACACATACACACACACACTCTCTTGATAATTTACTCCAGTTGTCCCCAAAAAAAGTAAACAACAGCACACTCCATATGCCATGCCTCGCACGAAGTTGGAGGAGAACAATCCACTACCAAGAGAGAGAGGTCACGCAGAGTGGACACACACACACTCACACACGCTCACACACACACTCACACACACACACACTTTCATGTCGGAGCGCGTCCCATGCATGTGCTAATGTGTCGGCTGTCTGCCTTCACCCAATACAGAGGAACCATGGTGTTTAATCTCCCCTGCCGTAATTGGACGACCCGTGGTCGCATATAAATAGCCTCATTAGTATTTTATATACTCATCATCAGGATCTACTTAATCCACACTCTCTCTCGCTCTCTCTCTCTGTCTCTCTCTGTCTCTGTCTCTCTGTTTCGCTGTGTCTCTGCTCCTGGGATATTTCCATCTCTCAGCACCACGCCCAGTCCAGTCCAATTCAAGGATAAGTTTCCTTCCTGAAAGACTCGCTTGGGAACCATCACATCACTCGGCTGTTTTCTAATAGAAGGGAGTACTGGTTGATACGGCGAAAAAACGTGGAAGAGTTGGACCAGTGACATCATCGGTCCCGAGTCCCAATGTTCGCTCAACAACACGTTTATGAAGCGGCGCTCTCTTCTATTACGAAATAGCCGCGCGCGACCGTTTCCCCTTTAACCTCCGCTATCCTCGGCGATGATTTGCCACGGTTCAATTGACTTTCATTCCTGAGATTCCTTATGCTCTTTAAGTTGTCTGTGTGCAGGAATGTCAAAGTGTGTGCGGAGGGGGGGGGGAAGACAAAGGAGCGGTAAAATAAATATGTCGATGGGAAGCTCCTTATTATGTCCTTACCTGGGAGTGTCACCTGAGATTTATGTTGGAGTTTAAGGTGGACCTGATCTCCTGGCCTCCAAAGTCTTTAAGGTAAAGGTCAGATAGCAGACGGGGAGAGATTTAGTCAAAACAGGCAAACGTGGAGGAAACAAACCTTGTAGCGACCCAGGTTGGAGTCCCTCATGATTTAAACCAACTGCCCCGCCCTTAAAGACACAAAAGCCCATAAAAGATTATATTAAAAAAAATGGGTATTGTCTTGGACAATGGCTATGAGGAAACCACAGCTTAAGATTCAGTATCTCTTACAGAAAACACCCCCCTGCATATTGGTTCATCTCGTTGTGCAACAAGGGAAAGGGTATCCTAAGTCACAACAGTGTTGCAGATGATAGTCATGTGTCATCTAAGAACAGCATGTCCCTGGGAATAAAAGCTGTGCCCACCTGGCACCAGATCGGTGTTAAGTGGGGAGGAAGAAGAAGAAGAAGCTAACCGTCAGTTGGCTCTGTTCTCCGGCTGAGGTTACAGTTGATGAGAATAACATACTGCTGTCCTGAACCGGCGTCTGACCCCGGCCAGAGATGGGCATTATTTAAGTGACATGTATTTGAAATACATATTTTAATTCCTTTTGGGGTATTTTTTGTCATTTGTATTTGATCCAAGTGGAAAACAAACTGTCATTTGTAGTCTAGACCCATTTGGCCATAGTAGTTTGGGATTTAAAATACTGTAAAAATACTTCAATTACTTATGTCCATGTCTCTGTGTGTGGGATATCTCAAAAAGTTGAGCCCGGATTTGCACCAAAATTGGTGGGTAGGTTAGTTATGGGCCAAGTAAGAAGTGCTTCACTTTTCATGCCAGTTGGCCAAAACATTTGCTAGTGTATGTATCTTCTTATGTTAGTATTTCTTGTTGTAAGCAACAAACAACCCTATTGGGTGCATGTCATGACTTGCTTGTTGCTTCAATGTGCCAGTGGGCACAAGTGCTGGCGCCTATCCCTAGTGAACAGTTTGAGACCTGCATGTGGATGCAAGCCATCAGAAAATAAAGCAAAGTCATAAACTTGGCTTGAGAAGTGGGGGCGTGAATCCTATAAGCTAGTTTATTGATTGAGCTAGCTGGCGGTTACTATGCGATTAATTCTTGCCTTTTATGTTTTGTTTACTTTATTTATTCATTTTCATTCAACCCTTATTTCACAAAGATTAACATTTTGGGTTAAAAAAAGGTCAAACATGTCCGTGGCAAGAGTTCAGCCTCAAACCAGAGAACAAATATTTAACAAACATGAATAGATAACCTGCCGCTGAGAAATATCAGCTCATGTTGATTCCCTCAGTGACAGCGATAACGAGAGTTATCAGGCAGATTACTTTATGTATTTTAGTATTTAAAAGAACAAATCACATGTATTTTAATTAAGTAGGCCTACATTAGCTACATTATTAGTCATTTATTTTGATGCATTTAATGAGACTGTATTTGTATTTTGTATACATTTCAATGTATTTTTGCCCATCTCTGACCCAAGCTATAAACCAGGGGTTTGGACCCATGATTATAATCAGAGGTTGTGTTGTACAATTTTTATGTGGTCATGGAGCCAGATCCAGATGCCGGTGTTTAAAAAGGATTGTGTTCAAAAGGTGTTTTACAAGATGATAAGTTGAGGATGTTGATGTTGTTGAGAAAGCTCCTCGAATTTGTCACTAATTTGAGTTCCTTTCCATTCAGTTTTTGTGTATTTCCACAAGAAAAGCATTTACCTGCATGCAAAATGTCTGGGGAAATCATTCCAAAAAACAAACATTCAAAAATGAATTGTTTTGTGAGGGACATTTTTATGTTTTGTTTAATCTGTATTGACGAGTGCTACTAATACACTCATGTGATGTGTGTGTGGTTGATGGCTGTTAGTTTAAGCAGCTCACCTGAGCCTGCTTCAAGTCAATTAGACTCACACTGATCAGACTCTGGGGCGAGGCTGCACACCGGTGGTGCCGATTCATTTCAGAAGTGGGTGGGCCAAAAAGTGTGTGTGTGTGTGTGTGTGTGTGTGTGTAGCGGTAGATATACGGGAGATTTCACATGAACAAGTAGCCTACCAATTCACGTGAACTTCACCTATGGGCGTAAGCTGACAGACCGTTTTGGTTTTTATAATGCAAATAACTGTTTAAATAATAACTACAAGCCTTTCAGCCCAAGACTTTTCCTAAATGTGTGTTTTTGATGTTTTTTGAAGCCTAGAAGTTACAAAAATAAAACACTCAATATTTCTGAGCATTTATAGCTATACCCCCAGCAGGGTGCAAAGAAATTTGTGAAAACAATCAAAGGTGGGGATGTTTTTGAAACGTTTTTGTTCATGAAATTAAATTAGTTTGAAGTCTGTGAGGCTATTTCTTGCAGCTGTATATTTATAGAATTAACATGAATTTTAATAAAACAATTTCGGAACTTGAACTTAACCACTGCATTGGCCCCGTTAATTCAGGTGCTGGAGAGCAAACCGTTTTGTGACCGCAGTGAAAATGTTGTTTTTGAAAGGCTAAACGCCAACAAATATGGATTGAAGCAGAATATTTCGTTAGATAAAAACATGTTGTGAATTTTGGAAATCATTACATTGATCTTTTTCCAATAAATGTTGACTTTAAAGACTTTATAACCCTCTGGAGTTACCGGAAACAGAATTAAGTGCTTTTGCGATGGTAGACGACTGATGCGACCCCAGAGGGTTTTAAAATAGACTACTTAATATAGCCTACAATATAGTAGGCTAGAACTAAGTTATAGTGTAGTTGTAGGCTACTTGTAGGTTGCATTTTAGCATTGTAAAGCAAACGCCTCCCTTTTGGACGGGAGACATGCAGCAGTAAATAAATCAATGCGCAATAAAAAAATTAAAAAAAGTAAACATTGTAAATTGGCATGGGATGTCGAAAAAGTTGCCGATCCTGCTCTATGCTCTGTGATATTTTGTTTACTTACCATCATTTCTAGTTAACTTGATTTTGTTAAAAAGCATGTGGAACAGGGGCATAAAGTCCGGGGGCCAATGGCCCCTTGGACCCCCCACTTCCTGCGCCATTGCTGCGTGAGCGCTCATGGCACAGGATAAAGCAGCCATCACCACACACACCCGGCGAGAGAGCGCTGTCATGACCGCATTTACCACCTGGCTGTAACAGTTGCATAACAGTTGGCGGACAATCAAAGCATAGGCCTACAATCAATATTGAACTACAAAAATTCAATACACTTGCAATTCACTACAAATAAAATCCTGCAGGTGCTGCAAGTTTGAAAAAACAAAAAAAACAAAGTAGCAGAACAAGAACATGTTTTCTTTTTTTCGTTTGAGATGTGCTCTTGGTGGATCTGAATGAAAATATAATTGGCTTATGTTCAACATGGGGCAGAGATTACTCCGATTTCAGTTAACATTCGGCTCCTACATCTCACACGTGCCATGATATGTTGAAGCTGTTATCAGCCATTTTTTGCTCGCCCCCACTTTGCTTTGATTAAATTGTGTTTTGATTGAGTCTCATGGTTCTCATGCATTCGGGGCTCTAATAGCAATGGCCTCTATAGCAATGTCCAATGAACACATGAGCACCAAAGGTGAGCGTAAAACAAACACCAGGGCTCAGCAGTGGAGCAGATGTGAAGCGAAAGGTGAGCCAATTATTACCTGAGCAAGATGGCCACGCCCACATCCTCAGAATTCAGGTAGACTTTAGCCCAAGTGTCCTGGATGATGAGCCGCTCCCCGTCGCTCAGCGGGACGGGCGCCTCCGCCTCCGCCTCCACCTCCACCTCCTCCTCGCTGGCCCGCTCCATGTCAGAGGACAGAGAGGGCGCACGTGGTAAAGGTCAAGGGGGCCTGATAAGAACGGACCTAAGAGAGGATCTAGTGTCTCCAACCCTATGGTTTCCTTTCTTCACCTCTCTCGCTCTCTCTCTCCTGTTGTCTCCTTCTTCTTCCCTCCCTCGTGTCTGTTTGTTGTGTCCCTGAAGAGGTGGTGTTTCTATCCTCTCCTCTGTTCTCCTCGCAGAGAGAGGGAGAGAGAGAGAGAGAGAGAGAGAGAGAGAGAGAGAGAGAGAGAGAGAGAGAGAGAGAGAGCGGGTGCGATAAGAGAGAGGGTAAGTGAGAGAGAGAGTAAATGGGAGAGTGAGTGAGAGAGGGAGCAAGTGAGTGAGTGAGTGAGAGGGAGAGAGCGAGGAGACCACATTAAACCACACAAGGAGGAGCCTCCGTGTTCACAGTTCAACATTCTCTCCCTCCTCTAGTTCTCTCTCTCTCTCTCTCTCCCTCCCTCCCTCCTCGCTCTCTATTTCTCTCTCTCTCTCTCTCCCTCCCTCCCCTCTCTCTATTTATCTCTATCTCTCTCTATTTCCCTCTCTCTCTCTCGCCCTCCCTCCCTCTCTTGTCTCTCCCTTCACTCTCTCGCCCTCTCTACTCTCTCTATCTCCCTCTCCTTATCTCCCTATCATTCTCTCTCTCTCTCTCTCTTTCTCTCTCTCTCTCTCTCTTGCTCTCTCTCTCTCTCTCTCTCTCTCTCCCTCCTTCCCTCTCTCTTTCACACCCCCTGCCCCACTCCGACACTCTCTAGCAAACACTCACAAACACAAAAGGAATGCATTTTGTAAATGATGATTAGATAAAGTTCCAATAAAATGTAATCCTTAAACCAATTACATAATACTACTACTACTACTATACTACTATACTACTACTACTACTACACACTAATTATAATAATACTAATGATAATACCATCCTGCCTTTAATTAGTATGTCAGCATTTGAGATTCAATCAAAATGTAAGAATCAGTCATTGACGATTTCAACTAAACATTTACGATTCGAACATTTAAAATGAATGAATGAAATAACATTTAAACACATTCCTAATCCTAACCGCAGATTAAGCTGATGACAGCAGCACTGTGTTCAAATGTGTTTTATGAGCCTTATCCACTGCAGGCTTTTCTCACAATTATCTAAATTGAGCGATTTAAAGCTTAAGGTGCCCTCAGAGAACAGGACAGACTTGTTTCATATTTCATGCGTTGCGCCATCTCTCCAATCAGCCTGGTTCCAGTTGAAGTGCATGTGTTGTTTCATCCACATTCTCTAGTTAGAGACCTAAGACTGTGCTGTCAAAATGTTTTGTACCAATGAGCACCAGAGAACTATAATAACAACCCGAACATACACTTGTTCACGCACGTCTTTCAACACACCATTGGTGTTAATATCCTGAGGCAACGCAATTTATCATCTGAAAAGCATGTTTTGCTTATACCCATTCATGCATTGAGGAGAGAGTAGTCTACCATTCAAAATACTAGCAGCCACATACGGTGCTCACAACGTTTTGACCTGTGACCCCGTATTTTTTGGTGTGGAAACTGCGACTTTCCACATGTTTGTGCTTCAACCCAATGTCCATGTCCGCTGGTCACGTCAATGTCCAAGTGAAGGTACGTCATTATGCATTATGAGGCGGTCTGTAGCTTATGTATACAGGACCTTGTTAAATGACACTGCAGCCTACAGATCAGCATCCTCTCCCCCACGACCTCATGTGCACATCAAGTGTGACCCCCAGGTCCCCGACCCCATGACCCCCACAGGTCGAGAAAACACTGACCTTATTATTTTATGTATATATATATATATATATATATATATATATATATATATATATATATATATATATATATATATATATATATATTATTATTATTATTATTATTATTATTATTTTATTTTTTTCAGTGGGTAGGGGCAGGGGGTAATGTAAAGGGGGTGCAATGCTGCCCCCTACTGGACACCCGCAGTCACTGCATCCGCCAACGATAAAAACGCGAACAGGCCTCACGGGACACCGTACGTCCGCGCTGCGCACGCACGTTGACCGTTCACGCTGCAGTTGACGCTTCGTTATAACCGCCAGTCTGGCCAGCATGTCCAGCGCTCGCACAACAAATAAATACAACTAACAATAATAATAATGATTAATTTTCGGAGGAATTGAACGTCTGTACCTCGGAGCTCACGCGGGGTTTTTCCACACTTTTTATAATTTTTTCTCCCTCCCCACCACACGAGTTGCGGTGGCTTTCTAGCTAACGGCGTGCGAGCTAACGTTTTCTATCGGCGGCTAGCCGGGTCGACGTTGGACTGGACTGGACCGGACCGGACGGAACCGGGAGGACCGGACGGAACCAGGTGGACCCTGAAGGGCTGCGGGTCCCGCCGCCATGAACGTCGCCAAGAGCGGCTACCGGGTCTTCTCGGCCAACTCCACGGTCGCGTGCACCGAGCTGGCCAAGAAGATCACAGAGTAACGTGGACTATATTGGCCCTTTCGTCTGTGTGTGTGTGTGTGTGTGTGTGACTGTATGTGTGTGTTTGTTTGTGTGAGTGTGACTGTATGTGTGTGTGTGTGTGTGTGTGTGTGTGTGTGTTTGTGTGAGTGTGATTGTATGTATGTGTGTGTGAGTGTGACTATGTGTGTGTGTGTGTGTGTAAAACAGCATATATGTTAAGTGTCTGATGCTTTTCTAAATGCATGGAGACAGCATACAGTCACTCAGGTGTTTCCATCCTGTGTCCAGGCCTGTATCCATTATTTGGTCCATGTTTTAATACATTTCTGAATACATAGAGGAAGCATTTAGTCACACCTGTGTGCATGTGTGACAACCATTGCATGCCTGACATGCAACACACGTGTAGCTTGCAACCTGGAGTCACGTGACTAATGCAGGTCGACACGTTTCTTACCAAGCATGTCACTCATGTTTAGTAAGGTGTCATGTTTTTTTGTGTTTTTTTTTCAGGTTGAAGAGTGTATGTCATGTTGTTTGTTGTACTGTAGCCAACAATGTGCTTCAACTGCTTCTCTATTTTTTATATTAGTCACGGGTGTAGTGCCAAAAAAGTAATCGTCCGTCAAAAGCACATTGTTATGGGTTGTATAGCCATGTTTAAAGATATTTCAACTTGTAAAAAGGACTGGATTGCGTATAGTCTAGGGTGCTGTGCAGGTAAAATAATGCAGAGCCATAAGGATAATTGCAAAAGTGATAATTTCTTTATTTTACATGTAACCCATCCATAAGTCATCTAGTCTAGTTTCCAAATATAGGCCTAAACAAGGATATTATGTGCAGTTGTGACTATTCGGTAAACAAGAAACATTAGTAAGTTCCACAAAGACATGCCTACCACAGACATAAAGTTATGTGTATTTGCACGTTATGAGGTTATGTTTGATCCGGATGAAAGCAGCTGCAGACATGTTTATACGCTGGGCGATACAGCGTTAACAGGCTGCGATCAGTTTTTGGCTGTATTGAGAAGTGATTGAGAAGCCAAGAAAACATTTTTTCTGCAAAGGTACATAGTAGGCCTGCACGATTAATCGAATTTTCATCGTCATCGCGATGTGAACGTTCGAGATAAACACATCGCAAAAGCTGGTCTGTAATGCGATAAGTTCGCCATGCACACTCGCCGTGGCATTCTGACATTTGGGGCCATGCATGCACACACTAGTCAATCAGATGACGCCAAGCTTCGCTGACGTTCCTGCAGGATAACGCTACGTAAAGATAGCGTTGCGGCTGCGGCGCGCCGCTCCTGGGACGCTGCTGAGACGTTCCGCAGCGGCCCGGTGGAAATACTTTCATTGACTAAAGAGTGGCAGCGATCAGCAGCGGTGACCGCGACGCAGCCGTAACGCGACGCTCACGTCCCCGACACCGTAGCGCTGCGAGGCGGCAGGATTCGCGGGATCACGCGAGAACTACAAGACCACGCGAGAATCAGGAGACCACGCGATCATTTGTAGATGTCAAAATAGAACAAACAAATAAAAGGTTACTTTGCCTTTCCGAAGTTGACTTGCAGTTGCTTTGTCTGTCAGAAGTTGATTTGCTGTTGATTTGGTCGTTTTTCCTAGATTTGTGTGCTTCTACCATGAGTTGGTAGACGATATATAGTAAATGTTTACTTTTTTGTCTGGTTTAATTGTGTTTAGTGTTGTTTATTGTTGTTATGTCCTAATGTGTTGTGCTGTAGCCTATAGACAAAGTCAGTTATAAACGACGATTTGTGGCCGTGTTCGATCGGGAGGGTGGTTTTATTTTGAAAATTGACCGGATGCTCTATGGCTTTTACTATTTCACTTCCTGCCCGGTCGGTCTGCTTTGTTTAAATTGATGCGTTTCAGCAGCGGCTCGCGTCAAAAATAGAACGCTACGTCAGGGGCGCTGAGCACCCAATGAGCCCCACTGCCACCACCCACCCTTTTTTCACACAAAAACAAAAAATATGTCTATTGAAAAATAACTTTATCATTCACACACACACACACACACACACACACACACACACACACACACACACACACACACACACACACACACACACACACACACACACACACACACACACACACACACACACACACACACACACACACAACACACACACACAGAGTAACGCTAGGAGTTAGTATATACTATGCCCCCATGAATGTGATGTGATTATTATTGTTGCAAAGCCTGGTTCAGGTTAAATCCTCTGTAAAACATGAATGAATACAGCAAAAGAAAAACATTTAACTTTATTTTATTGTCTGGTTTGATAGTCAGACAACTGAAAAATAACAGATATAAATAACAATTAATTTAAAAAGCCACAGTGAGTGTTTTCACACATACTGGTGGTATACAGTGATGTGTGTCGTTTCGTTTGTTTTCACTCTGGTCCAAACGCCGCACCACTGGCAGGGCTTCATGTTTCCATGACGACGGACCAGAAAAGACGCGCGAATTACGTAAGTTATTTACACAATTTACGTAATTTGCGTAAGTTATTTACGTAATAACGTACGTGAATTGCGTAAGTTACGCAATTCACGTAAGTTACGCAAATTACGTAAGTTATTTACGTAAGTTACGCAAATTACGTAAGTTATTACGTAAATAACTTACGCAAATTACGGAAGTTATTTACGTAATAACTTACGCAAATTACGTAAGTTATTACGTAAATAACTTGCGTAATTTGCGTAAGTTACTTACGTAATAACTTAAGTGAATTGCGTAAGTTACGCAATTCACGTAACGTAACTTACGCAAATTACGTAAGTTATTACGTAAATAACTTACGCAAATTACGTAAGTTATTACGTAAATAACTTACGCAAATTACGTAAGTTATTACGCAAATTACGTAAGTTATTACGTAAATAACTTACGAAAATTACGTAAGTTATTTACGTAATAACTTACGTAATTTGCGTAAGTTACGTAAATAACTTACGTAAATTACGTTAATGGCGCTAACGGAGCTAACCGGGCTAACAGAGCTAACTGGTAAACGGTGCCTGGACTCCAGCACTCACCGATATGGTATCGGAATCGGAACAACTCTCGGTAAAAGGAAAGAAGTGTGAGACAGAGCTTTGGAGCACTTACTGAGTTGATTCACAACACTACAACTAAACAGATCTCACTCTGCGTGAGTCGCGCTGGACGGTCGGGCTGCGGAGCGGTGCAGAGGAGAAGGAGGGGTGAGAAGAGGATGATACCATTTGCTAAGCGGGGATGTTTTCATTTTCGTCCTTAACATATACATTTTAAACCACAAACTACGGAGTATGTTTTGGACATTATTTAACCCTGTCAGTATCAAATCCAGAATTTATTTGTGTTATTTATTTAAGCTCTTTTCCCCCTGAGATTCTTTTATTTCAATAGATACTTTTTGTTTTTGTTGAGAGCAGGGTAAGGAAACTTTAATTTATTTTTACAATAACATGTAAATTAATGTTATGTGGGTTTCAATAAAAGCATGCACAAGAATATTATTTTCCCTTTTTTTTTAATGTAATTACCATCAGCTATTCAGTGTTGAGAGTACCTAAAAGCAGGGAATCTATTAAAGCTGAAAAATCTGAAAGAGACAGGAACTGTATGCAAACTTAAATATTTTCTTATTTATCGCAAGTCATATCGTCATCGCAATATTGAACAGTGATCGCACATCGCACATTTTGCTGATATCGTGCAGGCCTAGTACATAGTTAATTATCCCCAAACACATTTTACCACACAAATATGTCAATCAGCTGACAGCCTAAAAACTGTGTAGACACAATACGCACCTTTCATTTACCCTCCCTCACCCTGTTTTTATGACGTCGCCCTTCAGCTACGACGAAAGTGAATCTTTAAAGTATTGGATAGCAGCCATTTACAATTGTTTAATTTTCCCTTCACAGGCGTCTGGGAGTCGAGTTAGGCAAGTCTGTCGTCTTTCAAGAATCGAATAGAGGTAAGCAAAAATATGTTTACTACTGAATGACTAACGGGGTATTGAAAGTGTTTACTCCAAAACAGTCAAGTGCTATAATCATGTAAATTAAATGGATAATGTATCATCCCACACAAATCCAGGTGGATAAACATTTAGAAAATCATTTGATTTAGACTGTAATTTACTGTAATTACATTGAGGTTATTATTATAATTGTTTTTAAATCTTAAGGTGTATTTGTTCATGGCCACTGTATGTTGTGAGTGAGCACCATTTCCTCTTGACAGCTCATTCCCAGTGTTTGAATCCCTCCCACAGAGACAGATGACACCACTCACCACACAGTCGCCACATCGCTACAGTATTGACATAAGCAAACCGTCTAAACAGTTATTGGTGGAGAAAAACGCTCATATGACTTGGCTAGGCTCAAAATGCGCCCCCCCCCCCCCCTCACCATGAAAATGGGCCCCTCACCTGCTTCTTTCAGTCTGCAGTCTTTTGAAAAACTGATCGCATTTTAAGCCAGGTGATGAAGAAGGAACCTGTTATACAAACACACATGAATGTTCCCTGAAGTAATGAACAATATAATCAGCTTGCTTGTCTCGTGTTAGAGCAGTGTTGAATGATGGCTTGTCGTTTATTACACCATTTAACAAGGACACACTGAGTGCACAGTCTGGTTGTCACAAAGTTGTCTTCACAACCTACCTGTAGGCATCCTTAAGCAAGATGCCTAACCCCTTACTAACCCTGGCCTCTTATCACATTTCGTCTTTTTCCTCTTTTTTTTTTGATTGCTGCCTATTGGTCACCCTTTACGTCTGTCTGTGCGTCTTGCATACATTTAACCAATGAAAAGTATTAAAAAGAGCCTGTGACTAAATCTCATAACGCCATCGGCTGCAGAAGAACACACAGCAGTAGGTGGCAGTTGTTTGCAGACAGTCACCGGTTGTTTTGCAGTGCAAGGCTAAATAAAGAACTGGTTGTTTGAGTACAGCGTTTTCTTTATTCAAGAAACACCGAGTCTATAAAGGCTAATGTCTCGTGTGTTTGAGGCGTGGGAGCAGAGGAGAGTGCAGGCAAACCACGGTAGCTTGGAGTGCAGTTTAGTTTAGTCCAGCAGTAAGTCTAGTCTTCAACAGCCTGTTCATAGCACATAATCTTTCATAACAAGAGCTTTTGGCCAAATTTAGCCATATGAGCGCACACATGGCTACAAAATTTGTAACCTGTAATTCGATAACCTAATGTGATGCACTTACTGCCTCAAATGCGGCCTTTCTCATCAATGACGGACAAAACACGTCGACATTCTCGACTTTTGCTGTTCAAAAACTTTAACTCCATTTCAGCTTGATTTTGGGAAAATATTTATAATATAATGACACATGCAAGTATCTGACCATAGATGGACACAATACCGATTTTGACGCAGTGTACAAATATTTTAAAAACACAGGTTTTCTTTTCTCATTTCCTGAAAAGTAACGATTTTGGACATCGAAGGTATGTGGACTGAATGCCAGTGATTAAGGTTACACCGATGACCTGGACCATGTGTAGTGCGCTTTCATCTGTGCTGTGATTGGGGCCATCGACTCAACAATGGGTTTACTGTGTTTTGTTGTTGTTTGTTTCCTCAGAGACGAGAGTGGATGTGAAGGAATCTGTCCGTGGGCAAACTATCTTCATCATTCAGACCATACCGAGGTGAGTTACAAACGACGACGTACAATATTAACTAAAACTACAACAAACTGCCATTAAACACGCTTACCGGCATCATCCAAAGGACACCAAGGCAGCGTCACTAACAATTATTTGTAGTTTAGTTGAGTTGTTTGCACAACAAATCAGTTACAAATAAGCAGAGGGACATTATTTAAAAAAAAAAAAAAAACACTGTCCGGCGGAGACGATGCATGTCATACATGTGTCTCACCCCTATAAATAGAGAAATAAGTTGGTCGTACGAACAAACAATTTGTAGAAATGTTTGTAATCCATGTGTAACCGTAATGAATGGTGGTGTAAATGAAGCGGGCCTGGGTTTGTGTGCCCCCGACCAGAGATGTGAACACGGCCATCATGGAGCTGCTGGTGATGGCGTACGCGCTGAAGACGTCCTGCGCCAAGAACATCATCGGCGTCATCCCCTACTTCCCCTACAGCAAGCAGTGCAAGATGAGGAAGAGGGGCTCCATCGTGTGTAAACTGCTGGCCTCCATGTTGGCTAAAGCAGGTAGGCTAGGCGAACCGGCCGCTGTCAATTTCATGTAACACTTTACACTTCACATTAATGTCGTTGCGGTATCGGTGCAATTACACATGTAATTATTGTACAGTGTTGTAACGGCCTCTGCGCGCTTCTGCGTAGTTTTGTTCAAATCTTTCGCGCACACGCCACATGCAACAATAAAGTTTTTTCTTATGTATACGTCTGCGCAAGCTACGTAACAAGGTGTCATTACACCAAACATACACTAGAGGGCGATTTAACAACCCACTGTACCCACCGACCCACTATAACCAACGTGCACAACATCCTTTGATTTGAGCGACGTGTATGATTATTGTGCATTGAAAAACCGTAAGCTTCATGTTCTCCGGTTCTGTCTCGAGGTCTAACCCACATCATCACCATGGACCTGCACCAGAAGGAGGTCCAGGGCTTCTTCAGCTTCCCGGTGGACAACCTGCGTGCCTCGCCCTTCCTGCTGCAGTACATCCAGGAGGAGGTGAGCCTCCCGCCTTCTCCATTACTTACGGAAGTGTCCCAGTCAAATGGTTTTATTCATCACGTAACACATGGGGGTCACTCTGGACATTGCGGACATTTAATATGAAATACGAAATAAAATAGAGATGTAAAAAAGTGTGAAAATAAAAATTGTCCAAAAGTGCCTATAACCTTAAATAACATATACCTTTTAGGTGATTGTAACGGCACACCATTTGTTTTCTCCCCTCTCAGATCCCCGATTACCGAAATGCCATCATCGTGGCGAAGTCGCCCTCTGCAGCCAAGCGGTAACCTCCTCCCGCCTCCCCCACCCTTTTGCTGTTACTGTTTAGCTTAGCACGTAGAATAGATCATTACACATGGAAACATTTGTACCCAAATACTGTAGTTAAGTTGACCTCTGATAATGCTTCAGGTATTCTTAACAATAGTCAATTATCTACAATGACAACGTTGACATTCGCAGCAAAGGGGATAGTCTTTTGTGAGAAAGGTTGGGCCGTAGGCGTACAAACGTGGTGTTGACTCAGGGCGCAAAAGTTTTTCCTAAGGTTCGTGCGCTCGGCTCTCTCACTGTATTTCTAGGTCCCTCGCCCCTTAATGGCTAACGGAAAAGATATTCTTGATCATTAATCACGTTCTTTAAGTACTGTGGTCAATGGTGTTTTTATTGGTGTGTTTGATTTATATTACTGTACAATACAGAAAAAGTCCACCATTGGAAAAAAGGAACAAACGATTGCCAAAATGTTTTCTTTATGTGAACCATTTTAATTAATCATAATAGATAATTCATTCAGCCATAATAGTTTTAATAATAGTTATTTAAATTAATTTAAGTTATTACATTTTGGTATTCTACCTTCCTCTTATTCTTTTTAATGATGCGCGTCCAGTGTGTCGAACCCTTAATGCGTCAATCTCCCGGTTGTAAATAAAGTTGTTTGACTGGTTCCAGGGCCCAGTCCTACGCTGAGCGGCTGCGCCTGGGCCTGGCCGTGATGCACGGGGAGGCGCAGTGTGCCGAGTCGGACATGGCAGACGGACGGCACTCTCCCCCCTGCATACGCAACCCCACCGGACACCCGGGGCTGGAGCTTCCTTGTAAGTACACCTGCCGCCCCCTAGTGGGAGCGCCCCCCCGCCCCACCCCTTAGTGCTAACAGCTAACAGCCAGCACACAGACAGGCTGCAGGCAACCGTATTTACATAGCGCATTTAAAACTGATGCGATGCAATGTGCTTTCTCGCAAAATATACAAAACGTACAAATAAATTATACAAATAATGCAAATAGTTGACATTCTGTTTGTTAAAATGACTAATAATAAAAGTGAATAATAAATTAATAAAATGAATTATTAGTTATAAGAGAGGCTGTAACATTAGATATATAAATGACTTGCAGATCAGATGTATGTATGCTCACACCTGCATAATGACTCCTGCTGTTAGCCACGTAGCATCCGACGTAGCGGCTTCAATATTAAAACAGGCCCTCACTTCAAAACCATTCCATAACATAGCCTATGGTGGTGGCACTCGACCGCCCGACCGCCATTTGTTTTTTCCTTGTGAGAATAGTTTTATTTAGTTTTTTTTTTTCAATCTTAACCCTTTGTTTTCTGTACGCCTCCATCAATATTAACACCTACATGTTCTGACGCACCGTAGCGCTACAGAATAACAAGCATGCGAGACATCCCGCTGCTACTAATGCTTATTCTACTAGTCCCGGCCTACAAGAGTACTAAAGGTAGACAGACGGGTGTATTGTATGTTGCAAAGTAAGCCCTTTTTTTAAAGCCAATTTAAAACCAACAACAAGGAGAAGAACGTGAGGAAAAAAGGGGACCAATCAGAACCATGGTCACATGACCAGGTGTTTTCATCATTAGCAAATACATTTTATCCTTTCAGTATTATTATTGTTATGACTGTTATTTTGAAAATTTCTATTTTTACTTGCGTTGCAACCGATGACTCAAAAATCCTCTCATTCATAGCCTCCAGTATTAAAGTCCATCAGTGTCTGGTTGAATTATGGCACTTGACATTCACAGTTGCTCCAGCATGAGACGAGATGCCCTTTATTAATCCCAAAGATGCTAAATTAGGGCAGAAGCGTTATGGGCACGGCTAGATGAATAAACAAACCTTAATGCAATGTTATTACTTCGGCTTATTAAAGTGTGGCCGGTTAAACGGCCTCCGTGTGCGGCTGGGCGAGAGGATTTTCCCAGAGTCTTGTGTTTTTGTTTTTTTTGTCTTTGCCATGTCAAGTGTATTTTTTTTTTTTTGTGTACTTGTGTTTTAATGTGGTGTTTTTTATTTTGTTGGAAATAGCAGGCAAACAGCAGGCTCCGTTTCCAGGCATAGAGCTCCCAAGTATGACTGTAAACTTAATATACCTCCTAATGAAATGTCTATGAAATGATTCCTCTCGGAAAAAAAATGGCTCCTCGGTACGTGCATGTACTGGATCAAAAGGTTCGGGTGCATCTTGTACAAGCGTGCTTGCAGAAGGGACAGGGTGGACAATCCTCCATCCGGACTTGGTCTTTGTTTTGTATTAGTTTTTTGCACATACTTTGTTATGTCACAATAAGAGTGTGATTGGGGGAGGGGGGACCCACTCACCCACCCACAGTGATTGGGTTTATCAAATTACAGACTTGATTGCATATTAAAACGCCCGGCCTTTATTAATGTTGAAAGGGCCTCTGGGCATGTAAACTTGTAGACCAACTTGAGATTGAGTTTGTGTGCACTTGTGTGCGTGTGTGTGTGTGTAAGACACTAAGCACAAACAATATCCGATAAACCAATAATCCATTTTTTATTGAACACGATCAAATTTAAGACATTTAAGACGTCACACACGTCTCACTCACTTCCTGATTACCAAGTGACCAAGCGACGCCTTCGCCAAGACGCCACGCGCGCACGCTTATGCAAGATGACACGGAAACCCTCTGATGTAACTTTTTCTTCAGAATCCGCCAATCATCTGTGAGCCTGGATCCATCCTGTTAGCCACGCGTTAAACCCCTCCTCCTTTCACCCTGACCCATCCCACCAACCTTGACATCACACTGCTCTCAACTCACCCGCTCTTGACACCTGCCCTCCCTCGATTAACACCTGGCCTTCGTTTGTCGCATGTTGTGGTTGTTGTTGTTGTGGTGGTGATGCTAAACGCATGCGTTTGACTTCTGTGTTGTTCTGATTGGGGTGCATTGAGAAAACGTCGGAAGCCGAGCGAGAGAACGAGGAAGGGGATGAGAGAACGAGGCGGACGGGATGGGGTTGATATGCTTGTGTGTTTGAGCTTCTTGGGGGCGCTGGCTTCTCTCACTGGTGGCGTGCGCTGCGGTGGTTTTCAAACGCTTCCTTAGCCCCAAGATAAACGTTTTAACGGGCGCGCATAGGGGACAGGTTGGAATAAGAGAAAGGGGAGAGATGTGAATGTCAGCTTGTTGTTTTGCACTTCCAACCATCTACATATGTTGTACCTATCCAGCAAAGCATGAAGCATGACAACTAATTATTTGTGTAACCCATTATTACCTTTTTGTTATTAATGCGAATCCAATCTCCTTGGCTACCTCCAGCACAATGACGCTGTAGGGAGCTCCTACTTTTTGATTGGCAATCAAATGCAGAAGGGGCAAATCTCTTTCCTTGGTTTTTTTTCCCGCCCTAATTTTCACACGTCGAATATCTCATGTGGGTAATGGTAATGGGGTTTTAGTGTCTGTATTTCACATTTATCTGTTCTGGAAACGTAGGAACGTTTGTTTGTTTTTGTTTTTTTAAATACCTTGACGGAAAAATAATACTTAAAGTTTTAAAAGCACTCCAGTTTTAAAGCTTGTGATTGAACCAATCCCAGGGCAGTGATTGGCTAGTGCATCTCGGCGCAAGGGGAAGCGCACCGCTTTGTGCTCTGATTGGATGTGCTTGGTGCTAATCATGTAAACTTGCATGGCATGTGTTGTGATGAGGTGAGCGTTTTTGTCTTCTCTTCTGAGCGTGGTCTATTTCTGAGTGGTAGTTGGGGTACAATGGGGGGGCAGGAGAAAAGAAAGCAACATCTTCAATCCAAAACTGACGAACCTGAAAAAATCTCTCGCTAATCAGAGCTAATCTCCCGACAGATTTGGGGTTTTGATTTTTTTTAAATGAACTTGGTTTCGACCCATCTTACCCTGTTCTACCGGCTGAGACGAGTGTTGGAAGGGCGTGGAGTGGATCCTCCATGTCTCCGCTCGGCGGCGGTCTCCCGGCTGATCCGTGTTTTGTCTTCGTCTTCCTAGTGATGATGGCCAAGGAGAAGCCTCCCATCACCGTGGTCGGAGACGTCGGAGGACGCATCGCCATCATTGTGGTGAGAGTCACTCCTCTCCTACTCGGACTTTGTTCATTCATTTATAATGAATTTACATTACATTTTTATTCAAATGGCTTAATTGAAACCCTTTGAAACACAAGAAGTATTAAATGCAGTTCTGTAGAGTAGGAAAGCACTACTAGGAAATTTCTTGGCCGATTCATAAGCTACTCCAGGCCGATATTGATGTTTTCCGCCACATTTAATGAAATTGCATACAAAACATCACATTTTAACCCCCCCCCCCCCCCAAACCCACAGGATGACATCATAGACGACGTGGAGGACTTTGTGGCGGCTGCGGAGATCCTGAAGGAGCGCGGGGCGTACAAGATCTACATCATGGCCACCCACGGCCTGCTGTCCGGAGACGCCCCGCGCCTCATAGAGGAGTCCGCCATCGACGAGGTGAGCGCTTGGCAGGATGGTTTCTGTTGACGGGGAGTTACCGACGATTTTAATATTTCTTTGATCATGACTTCGGCTTGCCTTGACTGTTTTGAACGTAATTGCAATGACCTGATCGCGGTGTATCCAGCTCTGCATCCAGTCCCAGTAATGGTAATGATTTGAAATTGGCTTGGCTATGCTTTTTCTCCCGCCCCTGTTGTTAATGTAATGGTGACGACGCACGCTTGACTTGACCAGCTTGTTCCTCCGCTTACAGTAACAGTGATGATGACATGACTGTGGCGAAGTAATGTGACGAAAGGGGATTCACGCGGAAAACAACTCTTCAAAGGATATTTATTTTCCTTCTTAACTTCCTCACCTGATTGGCTACGTAGCCCGGAGGGAAAATGGACTCCACCCATTACATCGGCGTGAAGGAACTGAAATGAAGTTAATTGCGGTTACTGTTTGTGTTGTGCATCGCTTTAACTTTATCCAACCAACGCTGTGACCCTCCAGGTGGTGGTGACCAACACGGTGCCTCACGAGGTGCAGAAGCTCCAGTGTCCCAAGATCAAGACGGTGGACGTCAGCATGATCCTGGCCGAGGCCATCCGGCGCATCAACAACGGGGAGTCCATGGCCTACCTGTTCCGCAACATCACCGTGGATGACTAGCACAGACAGAGGTAGAGGGAGGGAGGGGGAGAAGGAGGGGTGGGAAAGAGGGAGAGAGATGGAGATGGAGGGGGGAGATGAGAGCGGGAGAGACGTTGGGATGAAATGAGAGAGGAGGGAAGAGACACAAAGGACGAGGGGGGAGATGAAGGAGGGCAAAGAGAGAGGGAGAGAGAGAAGGTGTGGTAATGGCCAATCTACACTGTTGTCATGTTGCGTGTTCCCTCAGGATTAAACTTATCCCAGCTCTTAGCGCGACAATTGCCCATGATGCACTTCCTGTCAACTGTAAAAATGGTCGAAACCAGCAACTGAAAAGCTCTTAAGTAGAGGGGTCTGACTGATTGTGATTGGCCCCGAAACGGCCAAATGGGTAAAAGACCTGAAAGAAGTGGCCAGACCTGTAGAACGCTCCGTTTAAATGTCTTATTAATTAACACATTTTTGTTTTTCATTGACTTGTGATATACGCATATTAAAAAACCTGGTAATTGAAGATGAATATGCGGTCCAATATGCAGCTTTGCTGTTGAGTAATAGCCTTTCAACAACCAAGAAAATATTATTGTGTGTGTGTGTGTGTGTGTGTGTGTGTGTGTGTGTGTGTGTGTGTGTGTGTGTGTGTGTGTGTGTGTGTGTGTGTGTGTGTGTGTGTGTGTGTGTGTGTGTGTGTGTGTGTGTGTGTGTGTGTGTGTGTGATTAGTGTGCATGCTGTAGGACCTTTGTGGTTCAGGGATGTGTCTAGCACTGTGACTTCACTGGGAGAACTCCATTGCTTTTACTCCTAGCAGAGTCCCTCCTTATATCCACTGGAACCAGACCCATGTTTATGCACCAAGATTTTTTTCTTTTGTAATGCTTTTCACCATTGGGCACTTCTGATTTGTGAGGATGTTTATCATGTGTGGTATTAATAATAAACACAGCTTGATGTTTACACTGGCTCCTCCTGGCTGAACTCGGTACTGCGGTGTCCTTGATCTGTATTGAGTGTCGGTTGACTTGATTTAACACTGGCTGCCAAGGCCAACCGTGAATTCATGCTCACTTGAAGAATACATCAACAGCGGTATTTATAAGGCTTATAAACATTGCCGCTTGTCAACACCATTCCTACACCAACCCATGTTTTCGTTTGATTTATTTAGGACACAAAGTATTTGCAAGATACGAGCGATTTAAAAAGGCCCGGAGGACAACGCAGTCCAATGTGGTCCTCGATGTAAGTTGCATTGTTGCAGATGGCAACAATGCAGTCCCACACAAAAGTGATTAGAAAAATACGACTAAAATATGTGTGAGCACCTACTAAAAGATGAGTACCGTTTTACATGCATCAATAAATAAATAGGAAACCATGGTTTAAAATGTACATGGACTACCCACTCTATTCCATAGAAAGTGTTTTACTTGTGTTGGGAATGCCAGTTCGGACTGGGAAAGCGTAATTTCTAAAGGCTATTTCACAACTAGTGTATAACTTCAGTGCAGAAGACTGAACACCAGCCCTTGTATTGCGATCGTGCTTTGCTGACCTACTTGTGAATGGATTCTACAATTATGTTCCTTTGTGTCTAATCTGAATTACCAAAAGGTTAATCGATACGGTATGACTGTGCTTTTTGTGAAAAAATCAAATCTCCATTGTTAAAAATACAATAATTCAGAAATCATCCCTTCTCCCTATTAGAAAGTATTGATGACGAAGTTGTGTTGTTAAAATATTCTTTCGTATAATAATAATCTTTTCAGACCTGGTATGGATCTGGAGTTCTTGCACAATCCTCTAGTTACACCGTTTAAAGATGACACGCTCGCTTTCAATACATGAACACACGAGTGGCACACAATAGGCCTAACAATGCAGGACATTCGATCATCGTCGTGGTCCATCATGGCTCTGTAAGAGTAAAGCGTTTTTGTGATCTGGGTTTTTAATGAGGCACACTTTCTGCCAATACAGAAAAACACATTTAATAATACAGTACTTTCTCATCAATAACGCTATTATACGCCACGGCACAGAGGGATATTGTATTTCCGTAGCCGTCCCAAAATCATATTTGAAGCCTCATGGTGTATTTATCTCTCTCTCGGCTCTCTACTTTTTCTTTTCGGAAACACTCATGAAGTAGTTCAGAGAAATGACGGTCGCCAGCGGTCCGCCCCAGACCCTGTACTTGTTCCAAACATCTCAGAGCTTCAAGTAAGCCTGAGGAGCTTCGACCAAGTCCAGGGGCAGAGGCTCTCTGGGGGCCAAACGCCAAACTGCACACAAACACAAACACACAACGTCAAACAGGATAAGACATTTAGCTTTGATTCCTTCTACCAGACAAGAAGAAGCACACAATACCAGAGAAATAATCCTTGTACTTCTGATTAATGATTCAGATGTATGCCTAAGAAAAACGCTATTGTTAGCAGGATAGTGTAGTTGTTGTGTGGGGTACCCGAAAAGGTACTGGGTTTGATCCCCCCAATCTCCACAGCCTACCTGTAGGCATCCTAGAGAAAGATGCCTAACCCCTACCTTCAGTGAAGTATCTGACTTCATTACAAGTCCCCTTTGGATAAAAGCGTCTGCCAAAATAACAAACAAACATAATCAGCTCAATAACAAAAATCGTAAATGGCAAATTCAGAAAAACAAAAGTGGTTATTGTCCGCCGGTACCTGAGGTTGTAGCGCGAGGCGTTGCCGTGTGTCTGTCTGCGCAGGGAGAGGAGTGCTGGGGTTCAGGTGTGTGTGACTGGGACTGCAGTGGCAGCTGTGAGTTAACCTCAACGGAAAGAGGAAGCGGCCACCTGATAAGCTCAGGTCACTTCCCCCTCGGAGGTGAGCGTAACAATGCACCTTGTTGCTAAAAGTGGCTCCCGAGAGGAACCGTTACTGCCCGTCTGTCTGCCCTTTTATTCCATCTGTCTCTCTCGATCTGACTATCGGTCTCTTGTCTGCTTCCGTCTGTCCTTCCTGTCTTGCCCGTCTCGGCTGCCTCGTTTGCCTCGGTTCATATGTTGTCTGTCCGTCCGTGTCTTTGTATGTCTGTCTGCCTGCCTCGGTCCGTCCTCGCCTGTCTGTGTGCCAGTCTCTCTGCCCTTTTTATTCCATCTCTTTGGTTGTCCTTCAGTCTCTGTCTGTCTGTCTGTCTGTCTCTCTGTCTGTCTGCCTCGGTCCATCCTCACCTGTCTGTGTGCCTGTCTCTCTGCCCTTTTATTCCATCTCTTTGGTTGTCCTTCAGTCTCTGTCTGTCTGTCTGCCTCGCTCCATCCTCACCTGTCTGTGTGCCTGTCTCTCTGCCCTTTTTATTCCATCTCTTTGGTTGTCCTTCAGTCTCTGTCTGTCTGTCTGCCTCCCTCCGTCCTCACCTGTCTGTGTGCCTGTCTCTCTGCCCTTTTATTCTATTTAGTCTGTCTATTTTGTCTCTTCATCCGTCTCCCTCTGTCTGCCTCCGTCCGTCCTCGCCTGTCTGTGTGCCTGTCTCTCTGCCCTTTTATTCCATCTTTTTGTTTGTGCCTTCAGTCTCTGTCTGTCTGTCTGTCTGCCTCCCTCCGTCCTCACCTGTCTGTGTGCCTGTCTCTGCCCTTTTATTCTATTTAGTCTGTCTATTTTGTCTCTTCATCCGTCTCCCTCTGTCTGCCTCCATCCGTCCTCGCCTGTCTGTGTGCCTGTCTCTCTGCCCTTTTATTCCATCTTTTTGTTTGTCCTTCAGTCTCTCTGTCTGTCTGCCTCCCTCCGTCCTCACCTGTCTGTGTGCCTGTCTCTCTGCCCTTTTATTCTATTTAGTCTGTCTATTTTGTCTCTTCATCCGTCTCCCTCTGTCTGCCTCCGTCCGTCCTCGCCTGTCTGTGTGCCTGTCTCTCTGCCCTTTTATTCCATCTCTTTGTTTGTCCTTCAGTCTCTGTCTGTCTGTCTGCCTCCGTCCGTCCTCACCTGTCTCAGTGTGCCTGTCTCTCTGCCCTTTTATTCTATTTAGTCTGTCTATTTTGTCTCTCCATCCGTCTCCCTTTTGTACGTCTGTCCGTCTGCTTCCATCTGTGCTCACCTGTCTGTCAGTGTGCCTGTCTGTCTCGCTATTATTCCATATTTCCCTCTTTTTAACACATGCCTGTCTATCACTCACTTGATCTTTATCTGATATCTGTTTAGCTGTCTGTCTGCGTACTCAACAGTGAAACCACCTTCATGTCGCTGTTGGCAGTGAGTGGTTTTGAGCAATGGATGGAGAGAGTTGATGTTAGCTTAGTGAAATGATAGATGTAGGCGTTGTGATGGTTGTGTGTGTGTGTGTGGGGGGGGGGGGGGAGTTCACACTGCGGGGTTAATGCTGTTTATTCAGCGATTAAGTCAAACTCATTCAGCATCACGATTTGTCCTTTTGTTTTGTGTTTTCACCCCCACAACAGACAATACATGATGACACCATGGTGCATATTGTAGGTCAACATGCGCTGATAATTGTTCTCTGTTCCTTTGGGTGGGCGATTTTGTACGTTGTGTGCGCACACGCACACACACACACGCACACACACATGGTGTTTGGTATTTATTATTATTATTTATTTTGAGTTTACCCACTGTAGGCGTCACTTTACTGGGGTTTCCATTGGTGTGATGGTAAATGGGGCTTTTTCAATGCAGCACTTCTTAATGGCAGATTCTGCATTTGGCCTTCAGGGGGCGGTAAAACACCGAGCGGAGAAACTGTAAATGTATACGCAGAAACTGAAATGACCGTTTTTATTGTTTCAAAAATAATTATACAGGGTTTATTTAGTTTTTTTTTTTTTTTTTACTGGCCAATAGTCGGTCTAATGCTGTTGGCCTTTATCAAAGTCAATAGTCCTCCCGGGGTAGCGATATTTATTTTGTTCCTACACCCTAATCATTTAATTGATCACAATAACTGACTGCTTATTTTCTGGGAATAGGTCAACATCAGTGTAAGGCTTTGATATGTTGCATATTTTTACCTCTAAGATTCAGCTTGAATAATTAAAACTGCACATATCCTAACAACATTTTATTCAGAGTTGTATGCTGGGTTTTTACACGATTGCAGTCAAGACAACAAATAGGATAAGATCG
Source organism: Merluccius polli (assembly GCA_030340625.1). NCBI lineage: Eukaryota > Metazoa > Chordata > Actinopteri > Gadiformes > Merlucciidae > Merluccius > Merluccius polli. The sequence goes on from JAOPHQ010005224.1 coordinate 40,633, forward strand.
TACTTTATTAATCCCGGACAGGAAACGGACACCTTTCATTGTATGATGATTAACTGTTGTACAAATAGAAGATGAGATATATAATTAAGTACTGAATCACTTGATCACTTCTTAAAGTGGTGATGGAATTGCATGAGTCTCACAGGAGCGTTTAAACAATGAAAATGAATAAAGAACCCATTTTGCACAAGTACTGAACAACCCAAATATGATGTTTATGAGAAATTAAAGTGCAGATTGAGAATAGCACAGTGTGGTAGTCGACCTTTATGATGCGTTACACCGTTCAGAACATGATTGTTGCAGTGACGTCTTTTATATGCCACCGTTTTTTTATTTGTTATGCTTAAATAAAATAAAATATTAATAGAAGAAAACAAATACACGATAAAGCCTTCAAAATTAAATACTGATGGAATAAAAAAATAAATTAAAAAAACATACACGATGCATACAAAGCCCTCTCAAAGATATATTTTGCATGGTACAAAAACAGAACTGACTCAACCACTCTGCACAGAATACACCACTGCACACACAAAACGCCGTTCGGTCACTTCCAGAGACCTGGTCCAGGTCCCCCTGGTCCAGGACACAGAGGGACACTGTGTCCACATCCCCTGCTGGGTGCAGTCTTCCTGCCCTTCTCCACATGATACACAACGGTGTTAGCGTTGAGTAGCGTAGCCGCGACCGCTCCCCGTGTCCAAGGCGATACCTCCCTACACTTTTGTTCTTATCCCTGACCTCTGCCTCTGCATTGTATAGTGAGATGCTACAGTGGTTTGGTGATTTCTTTTTTTAACTTTTTTTTTTTGGGGGGGGGGGGGGCGCTTGGCATCAGTGCATGTAGTACATTCAAAACTCGGATCAGTGTCCGTCACAGAAACCCGTAGCCACAAGACTCGAACAGTGGTTATTTTTTCCCCTCTTTCTTCATTTCTTCTACTTTATCTTTCTTCTGTCCTCTCTCTCTCCGTCTCTCTTTCACCCTCTTTCTCTCTCCCCCTCATCCCCTCCCACCTCTCTCTCTCTCTCTCTCTCTCTCTCTGTCTCTCTCTCTCTCAGATCCAGAACTTCCAGGTTCAGAAAATAAAGGTCCTGTTCCTCTAAAATGACTAAAGTCAACCATCTAGCTCTGCAGCGCTCAACACCAGCAGAACCAAAACCATCCCAACCACAGGACCTTTTCTAAAATTTTTCCGGACCTGGAGTTCATGTCATCATCATCAAACCCTCTGGAGTCTCGTCTCGCCACCTCGTGCTGGGGGTCTTTAGGAGACGGCGCAGCTGTTGGTCTTGTTCATGGGGGGGCATTCGCTGGCGCCCTTGGGGAAGGTCTCCCGGCGGCGGCGCAGCGCCGGTCCCAGCCGGCTGGGCAGGCGCGCCTGCTGCAGCAGCTCCCTGAACACCTCCACCACGTTGGCGTCCTCCTTGGCCGACGCCTCCAGCACGCTGCGGTTCCAGTTGAGCTCCACGGTGGCCAAGGCGTCGGCGCTGGACACGCGGCGCTCGCCGCGCCGGTCGATCTTGTTGCCCACCACCACGATGGGCGTGAACTTGTCCTCCTTCACGGCCAGGATCTCCGCCTGCAGCCGCTTGACCACCTCCAGGGACTCGGGGTCGTCCACGGCGTAGACCAGCGCGAAGGCGTCGCTGTGCTGGATGGAGAGCCGGCGCATGGCGGGGAAGGAGTAGCTGCCGCTGGTGTCCAGGATCTTCACGTTGACGGTGGCCCCGCCCACCTGGTACTGGCAGCAGTGCAGCTCCTCCACGGTGCGCCGGTGCTTGGGCTCGAAGGTGTCCCCCAGGAAGCGCTGGATGAGCGCCGTCTTGCCCACGCCGGCCGCGCCGAGGAACGCCAGGCGCACCTCGGTCTTCTCCTTCGCCTCCGCGGACGTCTTTTTCTCCTTCACCTCCACGGACATCTTCTTGCTCTCGTTGCCTTCTTCCTCTCCTCTTCTTTTCTCCTCTCCCCTCTGGTTAAATTCCTCCTCCGTCTCGTTTTCCTCTCCTCTCTGGTGACCTTCTGCCCTCTTCGTCTTCTTTTCTTGTCTGCCTCTCCCCTGTTTGATTGGATTCACTTTGGCTCGCTCCGCACTTCCTTCGATCTCTTTTGCCCCCCCCCCAGCCCAACTTGGTCTTGAGCTGAACAATAAAAGTCAAAGATGTTGAGATGTTGTGAGTCTCACCTCCTCACGTCCAGGAGAGAAGGAGCAGCTGTGGAGAATCTTGGCTGGCTGTGTGTCTGTGGCGAGGAGCAGCGCCAGCGGTGAGGGAGGAGGGCGAGGGTGAAATGCCGGCGCTGTATCGCGGACAACGCGTTAGGCAGGTGATACAGCTGAGAGTGCGTGTCTGGTGTGTGGGGGCTGCGTGTGTGTGCGCGTTCTCCATTTATGAAGCTTTTCACTCGCGGATATTCCCCGCCCCCCCCACCCCCCCCTTTTGACTCTCGACCAATCAGCGAGGAGAAATTTCTCCGGGTGAATTTACGGCAGCCACTCTGCATGGCTCATGTAAATTACAACATCAATTGGCAAAGCATAGATAGTAATAGAATGACGTATGTGGATAAATATTATAATTGGTGCTTTTTGATGTGTTGCCTAATATGGTTGTAGCTGAAAATAGCGCTTTAATATATAGCATATTAATCCATATGGGAATTTGCGTCATTGGATTCAATTAGAGCAATTCAATGCAATTGAGCAATTTTGTGTACATCCCATTGCCATTGTGCAAGGCAACCGAAGCCCAGTTTTCTACAGAAACACTGCAAATCCAAAGCGTGTGTGTGTGTTGCGTCCTAGACGTCCGTGTTCAAGACGCTGACCTTTGCTACTAGTACAGTATTTACCCGCTGAACGCTGTTGCCTATACGGGAGCTGAAGTAGGTCATAGGTCATCTTAGACGTCTAGTAGGGAAACCCTCACCTGAGACCAGCAAGAAAGAGTACCTCCCCGGCGGTTACCGTCTGTGCGGGGTCACACGGTCTGTGTGTGTGTGTGTGTGTGTGTGTGTGCGTGTGCGTGCAATGGTAGTTTAACCTGCAAACTCTCATTCATGTTGACGCTTGCCATTCAAAGGTCACATGGCACTAATGGAAACGTGAATGGCAGAGTTGACCAGTCACAGAAAGTAGTGCTGTTGTGCTCATGTTATGAATTAATGTACATAGATAGACATATACAGGGTTAGATAGATACTTTATTCATCCCCTTGGGGACATTTAAGGTAATGTTTAAGGTATGTTTTATAGTCCTTCAGCAGTCATTTAGCAGATGCTGTTATCCAAAGTATCTCACCAGTGTGGCTGAGGAAGCGTGCAATTTGAATTGCAGTGACTCCACCATTTTCTAATATTACTGGACTGGTAGTCAAGTGCATAATAGGAGATGCCTATGCATCATATGAAATGAATAAATATGAAAATAAATAGTTGAAGTTGAAATGTATTCAAAAAGGGATAACAAATGGACCACATCATCATAGACCTGTCTGTGTGTTCGTGTTGCGAATATATTTTCAAAAAGTTACAGGTATACACTAAACTTATTCCAAGTTGCTGCTCTGTGAAATATATCTGTTTACCACGGCATCTGGTTGCATCTTGTTGCAGTGGGCAGTTTATTTTCAGTGTAGGTGGGCCTACCTGGATAAGTGAGGCAGTGTTCACTATGCGTGCCTACCTCCTCCTCTGCCGTGTGCGTGTGTGTGGGGTGAGACCTGTGTGAGGTATTCAGCCTCAGACTGAATGACTGGAGATTGCAATCGCATAATGTGTAATTATTACAATTCAGCGCTCACACGGCCCCACACTGATTGTCACTTGTTGCTATGATACAGCTGAATCATCTCGTGTCTGGTTAGTCCTGCCATCCCATAATTGAATGATATTTTTCCGCTTTTGTGTCGATCCCATTGTCCTGGAACAACTATGGCGAGACTGGAGGGGAGGATCTGGTTGGCCTTGGCAACACCAAAGTTTAGCTTGCGGTCAACTCTTGAACGGTTTTATGCTGCTTTCTCTTTTTGTCTTTATTGGTCCTGTATTATAATCCGTCGTCATATTATTATTTTTTGCTGGTATTATTATTATGCTTTTTTTCTTTTTACTATGATTTTAGAGCTTTTATTTCCGATTCTAGAGCTATCTCCTCTTACAGTTTTCGAGGTATCGACAACGAACCTATAGCCGGGTGAGACCATCCCGATCTCGCAAGTTCACATTTCGTCGCTGTTTCTCTCTGCAGATCGGTCCGGCCTCCATCCTGTTGAAAGTTTAAAAAAAAAATGCTAGGACCAATCAGCGATCGGGGGAGGGAGTTTCAGTTTGTGACGAAACAAGCAGCGGCCGGTCCGCCAAATAAAAAATAATATTGGCGGTACCCAAGAAAAGTGTAGCATTCAAAACTGTTTTTATCCGAGATTGACTGAATAACGATGTATAACGAAGAGCAACATTTGCACAGAAGGCTTTATTGGCTGGGGGGTTTGGAACGACGCAAGCCTGCGGCCATATTTGGAAATCGATTACTGCCAAGACCGGGCCGATATTCATTGCGAAACCCAAGCGTGACGATGTGGATGTTCTCTCGAGGCTACCGAAATGCCTAACCCTGTTCGGTGCAGCGTGCTAACGTTCAGATTTAGGTCCGATTTAAATGAAGTTCTGACCCGTTACCATGCTAGCAGCAGTACTAGCAAGCTAGCCTATCGACACGCGTGCTGCTAGCGTACGGGGTTCGGCGCACCAACCACACAGCCGTACTATCTAACACGCTATACCATGCCTGCTAGCATGTTAGCAGGCTAAACGGCCGAGGTGCAACCACGTGTATTTTATTCCGAAAATGTGCCCTCTAGTTGTTATGTGATAGTTCATGTTTATTTTTAATTGGTATTTTCTTCACTTGACAAATTGTTGGTTAATGTGCTCGTGGGCCATTGATGAATCTCACATTTTAACATGATTAGTCTGCCTTGTCTGGGCTACACTTCAACACGCGATGGATGGCGACATGGATGGAGGAGGTGAGAGAGGGACAGGTAGAGGGAGAGTAAGGGGGAGGGTGGGGGTGCGAAGAAGAAGAGAGAGAATACACAGGGACATGACGGATGGTGCTAATGGATGTTGCATGTAAAACCGCTCAGGTCTGATGAATGTGCGCTCCTTCTCAAGGTTTCTTCCCTTTGGGGGAGGTTTTTCCTCAACCTACAGTGAGGGGGCGTTGTATAACAATGCCCTCTGAGACTGTAACTGATTTAAGGGGCGATATAAAATGACTCGACTTGACTCGACTCAAACGCACGCATGAGTTGGACCCGAGGCCAGGCCGGTCCTTCTGAACCGAAACCGGAGGAGCAGGACTATATCGCGCTCCCCTCGCATGCCCAGTCCAAAACCGTTTGTGGGTCGATGTCTGCTGTATGCCCAGAGTAACCCTGTCCCTCGCGGCACTACGTCCTTTAAAACAAAACCGGCGGTGTGTGCTGCGACCCGGCTTTGGTTTGTCTGCCGCGGAGATGACACCAGAGACGCCGCGGTGTCATTAAGTCTTTATGGATCCGCTAAGTGGGTCGTTTAGGGAGCTCTCGTTTAGGACCTCAAAGTAATAAAGGTGTGTGTGTGTGTGTGTTGTGTAAGCAGTTTGCATGGATTTGCAATTCAAAATAAATCATTTTTATACATCTGATCCTCCCAATGTCTACCTGTTGGCGTCATGGAGCAAGATGTCTAACCCCTACCTGCTCATTTTTGACACACACTCTGACACACACTGTAGGTTGCTTTGGATATCAATGTCCGCTAAACGACTGAAAAATCGTGTAACCCTAACTAACCCCGACGTCGTTGTAAAACAGAGATAGGTGTAAGTACAACCAGGGGCCAAATATTGGTCACACCGCAGAGGGTAGGCCTACTAGCATATGTTCTCCGGTCACAAGGTCTTTATCTTAATCCTTGCTATCGCGGGCTCCGGTTGGTTTGAACAAAAGGCGTGTACGCGGGCAGAGCCGAGCGCTTTTGGGCCGCAGATCCGTTGACAACGTTGAGTGGCTTCTGCGGGGGGAACAGTACAGTCTCAGGGTCAGATAACACACATGTGATGTAAACAACACATCTCTACCCTTTAAACTTAGGTCCATGCTAAGTTCAAATAAGACACCGGACTAAATTATATTTATTAGATATTTTGCAGTGAAACTGCGGATACCTATTGTGTTTCTAAGGTTTAGGTATTATAGGTTTTATTTTTTGAACGCCTATAGCTCAGACCCAGGTGGCTCAAAAGTTTTCAAATGTGTCGACAACATGTAAGCTGGTCTCCAAAAAGTTTGGTACCGCTGCGCCCATAGGGGGCGCTATAATTAGCGCTCACAATTAAACTCGGATATGTGATTAGATTGACCCTCAACAAAATGCATTCAAACGACTTGAAACGCTGGCCATGATATATATATATAGGATATATGATATAGGACTTGGATTGATATAGCCTATAGGACAACACATGAAACATTACTACACATGAAACATAGCACATGCTATCACATATAGACCTGCCTAATATACACCAGGCAGGTCCCAACATTGCACCTGTTTGATGTGTGTGTGTGTGTGTGTGTGTGTGTGTGTGTGTGTGTGTGTGTGTGTGTGTGTGTGTGTGTGTGTGTGTGTGTGTGTGTGTGTGTGTGTGTGTGTGTGTGTGTGTGTGTGTGTGTGAACTGCAGGCCCCCTGGCGGCAGGGGTTCTGTGTGTAAATGCGACGTGGCTCCAAACCAGCTTGTGATTGATCACCATGGCAGCGGGGAGGCGCTTCTGATTTGCATGAAATTAGCATATGATTGAAATGGATCGTTGTGAGTTATGTGGAGGTGGGGGGGGGGGGGACATTTGTATTCTGGAGACGCAATATCGACTCTCGCAAAGAAAGTGCTCACAATGAAATCAAATTGAATTTGCGCGTGTGTGTGTGTGTGTGTGTGTGCGCCGGTGCAAGAACATCGTTAAACCAGACTCCGAGACAAATAATCATCGTTGATCCCAACAGCGGTTCAATTACAGACAGATGTTATGATGGCGTGGTCGTCATTCTCGTGAATATTCAACCTTCCCTCATGAGGAAGGATGAGGACAGTGGACTTAAAAAAAGAAACAAGAGGAAGTTGTCCACCATTGCCCGACTCCAAGGGGAGAGCTTTCTACACCGGTGTGTTTCTGACTGAAACTGCTTGCCTGTAAAGGAAGCTGGAAGATGGAAGATGTACATGTAGACATCACCGCCGGTGTTTACCGTTCCCTCATCACTGTTTACCGTTCCCTCATCCTCCCTCATCTGTGTACAGTCTGTGTTTGTCCCTTCTGTGTTTGTTCGGTTGCCAGTTTGTCGTGTGTGTTCCCCTCGCTCGGTCCAAGTGTGCTGTAGGGTATGTGGAGTGTGTGTGTGTGTGTGTGTGTGTGTGTGTGTGTGTGTGTGTGTGTGTGTGTGTGTGTGTGTGTGTGTGTGTGTGTGTGTGTGTGTGTGTGTGTTTGATAGCTGGTTTAAGCAAGCCTCACCTGGCCCGAGTCAGACAAGTTAAACAGCCCGGCTAAAGCTAAAAACCTAATTAGCTGTCTGGATAAGATAAATAACAATGTAATAATGTCAATTATTGTTACGCGATTCAAATATTACAAGGAATTTGGGGCAGGATAGTCCCTACCGGGGGTTTACCATCCGGCCGAAAGGTACTGCGTTCGGTCCTCGCCTGTATGGTGTCCGTGAACAACATGCCTGCCTGCTTCTTCATGACCTTGTGGATCTGAATTGGCGGTCACTGCGAGTCATTTTCGGATAAAAGTGTCTGCTAAAGGACTAAATTGTAAAAATAAAAGCGTGTTAAGCGTCTAATGAGACTCTTGCAAGTTCAGACGGGTTAGAGCGGTTCTGTTATGAGCGGGTTTAGCTCCTCTGCGTCTCTCTGGGGGGGGGAACTGTACTCCTGGGGTGGAGGATAAGGTCTCTGATTGACAAGCCGGGGGTCAGTGCCCCCCCCCCCCCAGCCCCCCCGCTGTGTGTGTGCGTGTACGGGAACACACCGTGCACTCTTAGCGGGGCGCCAGGCGGATCAGTATGCAGGCGCGGGGCTCGGTCTGCCGCTAATGATCAAGACAATTAGTCCGCCGCCAGAAGGGCTCCAACCGAACCGCTGCTTATCGCTTGTTATGGGACGCGGCGGCGGTGTGGACGCCGCGTATACGGTTGGACCGGCTGCTACCCTCCGGGGACGCAGCCGTAACCACCGCTGCTTATTATTGGTCGAACACACACAACGTCCCATGTCCCGTAACGTTGAGCTTTTTTCCACGTCTCAGCGCCTGAGCTATAGGCTGCCGGTTCCCCCTGCGCCGCGCGCCCTGCCCTGATCCCCGCGCTGTCAAAATGTTCCCGCATGCGTTCCCCAGGGCCGCCCTTGAAGTCTTGTGTAAGCGTCTTTGTGCATCAATGTTGCCTTGCGCGTGTGTGCATGTGAAAGTGTGCGTCTGTGTGTGTGTGTGTGTGTCTGTCCATCTATGGTTTTTGCGCGTGTATCTATATGTGCGCGCGTATGAATACGCGAGTACCTGTCGGGTGTTTCGTCATGTGAACAAAATACAAAGGATTGCGCTCGACGTTTGCAGAATTTCAATTAGTTTGGTGAAACGCTGGACACACGGTTTCATGACAGAGGAAGTAGAGGTACTTCTGCTTCTGGTTTCAAACCGAAGATCAGTTGGTGACAAACGCCCAGCAGCAGCAGTCAGACAGGCAGGCAACACCTGTTGAATGTCAGTGAAAGTGAAATCTGGAATAAATTATGTTTGTGGTTTATTTAACCAAGATAAAGGTCACACCTAGACACAGCCAAAAGGTCAGCGTGCAACTGGAACAGACAGGCAGACAGACAGACAGACAGACAGACAGAAAGGACCACTCAAAAGTAGTTTGAGAGGCACCTGTGGCCGTAACCTTGGCGACTTGCTGACAGAGACGGACAGAGAGACAGACGGGACCGCTCAAAGGCGGTTTGACGCGCCGGTTAACGAAGGTGTGCGGCGGGGTGAGGGACGAGGGCCCAACCCTGGAGGGGTGGGGGGGGGCGGCGAATTATCCATATATGGCATCGTCCATATATGGCAAGTGTGGTCACCCTAGGGCGCCACACTGTGTACAAGCACTAGGACCCTGCGCCGCGTCGCGACCGTTCTGTGCGGCAGAACTTCACACAATAGCGGCGCTCGGGGCACTTTCAAGGATTTTACTACATACATGTATAGCGAAATGTTATACTTGTATAGAAATACATACTGTAGTAGTGAAACCTTGAAGGTGCCGAGCGCCGCTATTGTGTTGTGTGTGATGTGTTTTGTCGACACGATGCGCAACACTTTCCATACAGGCGGTGGAAGGCCGGACCTGTGTAACCTGTGCGGTACGCTGTGGTTATTAGTTTGTGTCACTCAGTACGTTTACATGACACTCAAGAAAGTCGACTTATTGGCTTAGTCAAACTATGATTGGATTACTAAGATGCATGTATACACCTTAATCAAGCTATAATCGGTTCGAGTCGACTTACTCATTATCGAGTTAAGACCCCTAGATTATGCGATTCATAGTCGACTAAGCGTGCATGTAACCAATCGAATTGGCTTATGCGTTGAATTGCGTTCTGCGCATGCTCGAGATCTCTTCCCGGGGCCGTGAGCCGGAAGTAGAAAGAGAGAGACGATAGTCGTGTTGTTGTTGTTGTCGCCGCCGTCGGATAAGGGATAACGAGAAACGGCGATTTATTTAAAAAGGTGGCGCAGAAGATGGAGGAAGCCGGTGAATGTAGTTACCCCCTATAAGAATTGTGTCCCGGCCGCGGGAGCGCGCATGGCATTCATTAAAGGTGGAAGCACACGGACACTACGCTTCCATTTCACCCAAGGCTGAATTAAAAGTACATGTTTTTCTAAATGTGGGTCATCAACGAGGTTGTAAAGTAGTGACTTCGGGCACATCTGTCAAAATAAATGTTTTCTCCCGACGTGTTTACGATCTTTATTCATTCATTCAGGGCTGTTCTGGTGGGAGAAATGTTTTCAGCAGACAGCTGTCAACTAACTTTGGGTCGGCGATTTATTTAAAAAGCTGGCGCAGAAGATGGAGGAAGCCGGTGCCGTGCCTATAGGAGTGTATCTTCATCATTAGTGCGCAATTGTCAATGGGGGTTGTCAATGGGGGGGAGCGTGGTAGTGCGCGATTGTCAACGGGGGGGGGGGGGTGGTAGTGCGCGATTGTCGGGGCCGTCGGACCTACGGGCGCCCAAGGGTGCCTCACGGCGCCCCCTGGATGTGCGGCGCCCTTAGCATTTGCCTATACCGCCTATGCCACGGGCCGGCCCTGTATATGGCAAATCTCCACCGAAAAGGACAATCAAGCTCTATTCTATTCATCCATCCATCCATCCTCCCATCGTCTTCTAACCTTCTTCCCCATGATGATCGACTGCCTGGATCAGGATAGTGTGAGGGTGAGGGTGTTGCTACTGTAGCTCACCCCTCCCTGCTCATCACAACATGTATCCAAACAGCGTCACTGTAAGTCGCTTCGGATAAAAGCATCTGCTGGATGACCAAATGGTACGCAACGCAACACAGATCAGTATCATCTTCTCTTCTGTCACATTTAGTCGAACCAGAACCGGTCCATTCCAACGTGTGACCCTCGTGTTTACCACTCATATTAACAAAATGGCTGCAGGAGTTGAAAGCGGTTTATATTTCTTCCCCTGACTCAACACTGTACTGTTAACCTTGGCCAAACATACACATGATTATACCGCCGATGAAGGCTTTCATCTCCTCCGTCTCTCTCCTGTTGTTTTAACCTCCGACTTCTCGGAGGCACCTCATGATGTGGGCAGCGGGGAGATGGACTGAGGGGAGGTGAGATGATTCAACTTGGATGTTGGATTTGTTTATTTAATGTTGACTCATCGGCGATATCAGCAGGAGAGGTCGAGATAGTGACCTCCTGCCATCTAGCTGTCTGTCTGTCTACACGCGAGCGCGCGCTTGCACACACACACACAGATAACTGTTATATTAATATCATTTATAATCATTTGTACACAAAGGAAAAAAGGGGCAATAGTAGACATCATCTGTAACGACACTGCCACCTAGTGGCGATCCACGGTAGCTCATCCAATTCAGTGTTTGTGTGCGTACTGCTTTTAACAGCAACAGCACGTTAACGGGTGGAGTGGAAGAAACACATATTGATTACTCATATAGAGACTAATCAAATCGTTAAAGTTTAACATTTAAATCACTATACTGCAGGTAGGCCTATAATTGTGTAAACTACTATCTCTGGACTATGGATAGGGTGGGTTGTGTAAACTACTATCTCTGGACTATGGATAGGGTGGGATAGTCTATGGTTGTGTAAACTACTACTATCTCTGGACTATGGATAGGGGGGGGTAGTTAGTTGTGTAAACTACTATCTCTGGACTATGGATAGGGTGGGATCAGGGCCGGCCGCTGGCATAATGTACTGCCCCTTCTTAACTTTGTTGTTAATTAATTTGTCCATCTCTATTTTGTGTGTGTGTGTTCATTCGGTTATGAGCAGTGTGTGTCATTTGGTGGTTGCGCTGGGAGTGTTTTGGAGCCACAAAAGAAAATCTGGTTTAGGGCCACCAAAATGTTTGACTGTTACATGGAAGAAAGGCCATTTAATGCCCATCCCAACCCCGCAATTGCTTCCAGGGAGGACACAACACAGCAGTATATATACTTTGAGTGGGGCCAAGTGATCGTTTAGGGAGGACACAACACAGCAGTATATATACTTTGAGTGGGGCCAAGTGATCGTTTAAAGTATACTTATGAATACATTATTCTTCGGGTCGGCCCCACCTATGATTGTGTAACCTACTACTGTCTCTGCACTATGGGAGAGTATGGCAGGAGGCGGGAAGCTTTTCAGTTGGCAGAGCCAGAAAATGCCACAGAAGAGCTCATATTTTTACCATTCAACCTTTTTAAGGAAGATATTCATTCACTCAGAGACTTTATTTATAAAGGCATGAGTGATTATTTATTCATAAAGACATGAGAACTTATTTATATTCCCCTTTTCTGGCATTTCCTTATCTCTAACCTTATCTTATCTCTTTTGTGTGCCTGATCCTGAGTCCATACCTGCACGCACTTACCAAACAGATGTTATGCATTGTGAGGGTTGACATACAGCAGTCTACGGTCCAGACATACTTGTTCCCCAAGGTCAGGTCAGTGGAGACCTGTCCAACAGGTTTGAACCACAACACACGCAGCTCAATGAGGCCAACCGCAGAAACAAAGACAAAAATACCTGTCAATCATCACTCATCTCACATTGGGTTGAATGATACAGTATGTATATAGGCTACACAAATGATGATATATACTAAATATAATATATATGAGTTGAGGTGTGTGTGTGTGTGTGTTGAGGTGGGCATGTGTTGGGGTGTGCGTATGTTGAGGTGTGTGTGTGTGTGTGTTGAGGTTAGCGTATGTTGAGGTGTGTGTGTTGAGGTGTGCGTATGTTGAGGTGTGTGTGTGTGTTGAGGAGGGTGTGTGTTGAGGTGGGTGTGTGTTGAGGTGTGTGTGTGTGTGTGTTGACGTGGGTGTGTGTGTTTACACATCGTGTTTGCACTGTTCACATCGTCAATAGCAGGGTACAGTAACTTCCCTGTTCCATTAATTTTCAAAATAAGGGTCAGTTTTGTTACTGCATGGTCAATCAATGTCTACTGGACTGGACTTCCCCTTGTGTCTGTACTGGCGGCGCACCACTGCTGCCGTCGTACCTAACTGGTTCTTCCTACTGTGAAAAGGGCCAGACGGAGCAGAAGAATCCACCCTGGCTTCATTTTTCACTGCGTGCCCATTCTGCTCTCTCATTGTCTCACGGCGAACACGAGGAACAATATTGCCGTGTATTTTTGAGTACGTTTTTGTATGTTTTATTAATACGAACAGCCGGCACGATACAACAGAAAGTGGACAGGATTGCTGGATTGCACTGGTAAGTCGACAGCGAACACTACTGACATACACATGAACAAATGGCTAATGTCTATAAATAGCTAATGTAGCCATTTTTACTTTTTACACAAACTAACGACGCTCGTCTGTGTTAAATGACCAACTATCAGTCACTTGAGTTTGTATGTAGGCCTACTTGAATATGATTAGCTGATGATTAATCTTAGTAATGTCTGTTATGTGTGGGCTATGTCAATATCATATCGATATCGTGATATGAGACTAGGTTTCGTCGACTAGATTTTGGATATCGTGATACGGCATAAGTGTTATTAATATATATTAATAGATATACAAATATTTAGTACTTTCCATTTGTTCTGTATTTAATTCAAACAGGAGTATACAAAAATAGGCTTCACCATGTGGTTATTTTATATAGACTATTTATTTATTAAATTACCAGAAAACATGCTATAGTGTGATTATATATCGTTATCGAGATATTAAACAACCTATATCGGGACAGAAGAGTTTGGCCACATCGCCCTACCTCGAAGCTTTCGTCATTGAATACACGGCGCATCATTTATCGGTTATTAGAGAGATCCTATAACACACAATGTTCTGGGTAGTTCATGGTCGTCTGTGTGTAAGTGCAAAGTTAAATGTATTGAGAAAGACAAACAGCCCAGAATGAACCCAGTATAATCTAACTATAACACATATGGGGGCAGGATAGTGTCGTCAGTGGTATAGGGGGGTTTGACTCCCTGCTGAAAGGTTCTGGGTTTGAATCCCCAATGTCCATCCAGCGTGTCTGTAGGCATCCTTCAGCACAACGCCCAAACCCCAACCTGCTGGATAAATAACGAGCCCATGTGTGTTTTGGTGTCCCTCAGAACCCATTGGCTTGCGAGGTCCACCACAGCAGACATGTATGAACTCTCCTTCTCCCGCGCCGAATCCATCTACGAGGACATAGACGACTACGATGTGGGAGGGCTTTTTATTATCTTGCATTGCTCATCGTTTACTGTATTACGATCTGTCACTTGTAAATGTAAAATGATGAACGCATAGCGTCAATGTGTGCCAATTGGAGTATACAATCCATCTGATTTCTCCCCAATATACTTTCATTACATCCTGCGTGTGTGATTGGTCACTGTGTCCGCAGGCTGGATCCACAGACACCGTCAAAACTGATCCCGTGCGCCCACCTCCCACTCCACCCAAACCGCCCCACACCAACCTGTATATGACCCAACCTGTAAGCCAGACCTCGCTAGTAGTCATTAACAGTTCAGATGACAAATAATAAACTCATTTGTGTCATGTTCATGCCCCAACAAGACTAGATACATAGTATGTTGTGCTTTT
>JAOPHQ010005225.1:0-62771 GCA_030340625.1 Merluccius polli
TGTCCGGATTCAGATCAGCCGGTCCACCACCGTGATGTGTCTAATGAGTCTGGACGGAGCTCTCCGGCTGGTTTTCCATTAATCAGAAGTGCTGTTGACATTCCCAGTCAGCCCCCAGGAATCACAGACTGCGGACCCGAGACGGAGGGAGAATGGAGATGGGCTGCGTTAGCGGAGAGTGAAAGTGTGGACGTTTAAGCAGCTTAATCCCCAACAAAGAGAGAAAATATATTGGAGATTGGAAATTCCAGTCAGATCCTACCAGAGTTGAGTTTGAGCTAAATTAGGGCATGGATTAAAAAAAACAAAAGGTTGATATGCGCATTGTCAAGTTCAATGGAGTTATCCAGTGTCTGGATATCCATTGTATTTTTGGAAAACCTTTTTCACAAGAGCTGTGCAAGTGTTGTTGCATTTTAAAGGTATTGATTTCAATATCAATAATTGGATAGATGATATATTCATCTATCCCAATATTGATATATCTTTACCCTTGTATCTCTTCCAATACTTGCTATACCATATGGCAAAGTATGAAGCACCTATGCCAGCCCAAACTCTAAAAATTTAAAATGGTTTAATTAGTCAAAAGGTCGTCTCCCTATTTCCCATTTCTAATCTGTAGATCAGATTAGATTTGTTGCGTCGCAACGACGATAACTTCAGCAACCACTCATTCTCCACACACACACACACACACACACACAAAAACACTCACATGTGTGTGCGTGTGCGTCTTGGGCTGGCAGACAGACTAGACTAGAGGATATCCTTGGTTTCCTGAGAGTTATTATGTGCGCTTCCTGACGAAAGAAATACCAGATTATTCTCATGAACTTATCTCTTATAGGGCTACTTCTGTTCCCTCAAAAAGGAGCATCACGTTTCCTCTTCCTTGCAAATAAATCAACCAAAAAAACAAAAACATCTTGGTGCGCACCAAGACGCATCTGAAATGCATGCAGTAAACCTGACCTGGGAAGAAAGCTGTGTGTAGCTGTGCATTGCAAACCAGCAGGTTCCATACATAAATAGGCCTCCATAAAGTACACTATTCACGCAATCAGTATAAAGCGCCCATTACGCCCTCCTACATACTGGTTGAGCTCAAGTCCAACCACAATAGCGGAAAACAAATAAGACTAATGCTTAATCGCCTCGTCCTCAGAGCATTGGCTATAGCCTATCATTTGAGTGTTAATTATGGATGAGTTAAATTCAGAAAGCCTTTCATTAAACCAATGGGGTAGGTTGTATACACGTGCTTTGTGGTTGGTTTTCATGAAATGTCTCATAATTACACGAGTGAATACATTTCTTCATTTTACTAACTGCATGTAAAAAAAAATACAGGCTAGACTAGAGAGGATGTCCTTGGTTTCCTGGTAGTTGTTATGGCCCTTTCTCACGAAACATTCGCGTATTCTCCTGATAACCTCTTCTCCCTTTCCACTAGTTTGCTCAAAAAGGAGCTACCATTTGTAATGTATTAACTAATACATTTAAACTGTGGAACTAGTCCAGAACCTGGGATCATGTCAGAATTGGTTGTAGTGCTGTCCGAAATGTGAGTGTACATATCTGGTTCCCTACCATAGTGCACTACTGAATATCCATAATGCAACCATAAAAGCAGTGTCAATTTATTTCTGCAATATGTCCCATGATGCATAGCGGTCACTGGCGTAACGACGTGATGGGCCCCGGTGCAAATAATATTTTAGGGCCCCCGCGATTGTTGACGGGGGGGGGGGGCGGTGCTGCGCGATTGTTGACGGGGGGGTGCTGCGCGGCTTGTTGAAGGGGTAGGCCCCCCCCCCCCCGGCCGTCTTTCGTGCCTCATATTATGTTAAATAGTGTACTATTATGGGAGGAGGGGATCAGTATGCAGCAGACAGTTGCCTGCTACTGATGAATGGGTTAATGAGTGGTCTTACTGTGACCAGACGTTAATAAACCCTCGATATTTTATATATTGTATAATATATAATAGTGATGTCGGATTTATGTGCATCGTGATGCCTAACCCCTTGCTCCTTAATGTAGGCCTATCAGAATCTGTTATACTGCAAGTTGCTTTGGATAAAAGCATCTGCTAAATGTCTAAATATTAAAAAAGTACACATTTGTTTGTACTTGTCTCCTTTATGAGGAAGTCTTCTTGAGGCTAAAGGCCTGATCAGATGGGTACAAGAAATTCATTACAAATATATTGAGTATTGTAATGTTTGCCTTTTTAGAAAATGGAGTAAGATTTAAGACATTACTTTGACAGCATAGACAGGACAGTGGTAACTAACCATGATGCAAAACCCAATCTGCTAAGTAATTCTGAGAACATTATCAGAAAGCACCTGGGATTAAGGATTTGAATTGAAAGGCCTCTTTTGGAAATTAGTTTATAATCTAATCGTCTATAAACCTGTGTGTATTCGAGCCTAAGTAAAAACCTTAGAAAATCCACTGAACTCTGAACCACAAGTTTTCCAATATTCCTCAGAGATGACTCAACACAAGACATGAACAAAAGTAAAACTTCATAAGTCATTATTGTATGTGTTATCAAAGCCCTGCAATAATAATAATAATAATAATCATCTCTGTAAAATCCATCCCATATTTGATCTCATGGTGTCATTCATGAAACATTTAAAAAATAAAATAAACATGTTGATTTTGTTTTGTGCAAAATGTTTGTATTGAATTGATCCCTATACCAAGTGGTTCCCATCCTTTTGTGACCTGTGACCCCATTTTTGAGGTGAAAACATTTTTGCGACCCCAACTTCTTCTTCTGGGTGCTTGTCATTTTAACTCAATCTGCCCATAATATCAATGTCCTTGTGAACCTTGGCAAATCGCAAGGTTAATTGAGTAGTCGTCGTTCGCTCTTTGGCTATGACTCAATAGGTATGTTCACATATACAGGATATTTTTTACGAGAACCTTTAAATTTTTTACATTTTTGTTGGATAATCAGAAATGGCAAATCTCCAGTGTGCTTTTCAGACGACCCTAAGATTGAGAAACGCTGTTCTATAATGTTACTGTTAGTAGGACTACTACTCCTACTATTTGTAGTACTGCTGAGCTGTTTTCTGCTGCTATTATAAGGATCCGCTATAATAAAACACATTATTTTTCATCACAAGCATGATAATATAACTTTTTGAAGAACGAATATAGGTTACCGGTAATTACACTTGCACTATGTATACTGTGTATCTTAAGTAGAAAATGATATGGCTATAACTGTAGCTACAACTCGAGCCACTAGAGGCTGCTAATGGAAAACCGACCTAGTGCAGGTTTAATATTTAATGTACAGTATAACCACATTAGCTGCATTATTGGAGAAGTGCCACTTTGGTCATTGGCAAACATGGCACAGTGCATTGTAAGGTATATTTCATCATAGCATAATTGTAGGAGTGTTTGTGTCATATTTTGGTGAATATTTTCTTCTGCAGATGTTTTTCTACAGACATAGATTGTGCCGTGGCAAGGTTTTGGGTTATTATAACATTTGAATGGTTGTACATTGAGTTTTCCCCCGGTCAGTCTGTATTCTTGAACTCGTAACAAAAACAACATTTTCTTTCATATAGACCACATGCTGTTGCTTTGATGCCATTTTTGTTCACAAGATTGAACCGCCACCAAATGACACCCAGCTGTGCTTATCATTAGATATGTTTTGAAGGTTAATGCTCTTTTTTTATGTTTGGGAAAGAGTGGCAATGCAATAGCTTTGCAGTCTTGTCATTGCCAACAGTCGCTTGCCATTCCGTTACTATTTAGGAGGACCACTTTTTTTTTTTACAAAACAACGTATGCAATGACGATGGAGAAATGTTATAAGATGCAGGGTGGGGATTAGGGTATTACCTATTCTCGTATAGCCAGCCCTATCGCCCACACTTGGTTTTAGCGCTGTGCTGGAGAAAGGTCTGGCTCTACTCACTATCATTCTGCCATAGGGGAAAAACGCTCCATCTTGTTTGTATTTCTTTAACCAATCACAATCGTCTTGGGCGGCGCTAAGCCCAGGATGCAGCGACGGTGGCAGATGGCGGAAGGGGGAGGAGTGTAAGGTATAAGCCCGCCCAGAGCCTCCCATTGGGCGACTCCTACGGTTGCCCCAATGGGAGGCTTCGGCGGGGTTATGCCAACAACCTACATCCTGTAAGCCAGGTTTAGCTACAGGTAGGCTGAGGATATTGGGGGATCAAACCCAAAGCCTTTAGGAGTCGGTTATATGGATCTACATTGATCTGAAAGGGTTTTGGTGTTTCTCTTAACTTATATATTACACATTTTTATACAAAAATATATATTTTACAACATGTTTTGGCAAATTGGCAACAGCTATTAGTACTTTTACATAATCTTTTAAAAAGAAAACGAATATTTGGCCGAATAACATGTAGTCTATTGACGATAGCAAGTCTGATGGCTGCCGAAGGGGCATACTGACTGGATGATGTCATGGGAGCTAAAGCATATTACTGTCAAAATGAAGCACTGTTCTCTGTCTAAATGCATACACAGGGAGACATAAACCTTTTTTATTCAAAGTTCTGCTGATCGCTATAGTAGATTAGATTTCTTATATAATCTAGGGCAGAATGTGCGTTAATTCTGTACATTTTAAAGGACCAATAAAAAGGTTCTTTGTGAAGGGTTATCTATTATGAATTATATAACTCCTCTTTATGAATGTACTTAATTTATTAACTTATAATTAGGCTATTTAAGGCTTTTTAAGCGTTGAGTGTTCCATGACTGAGTGACCTCCGGCCTCTGGTTCAGTTTAGTGGGTGGTGAGGAACCTGTATCGCAGGGGTGTCAAACTGCAGGGTGGTTCAATCCGGCCTGCGGGGCAATATGATAAAATATGAAAACATAAAAAACAGGTCAGTACATTTCAGTGAAAAAAGGCAACGTACAAACAATCATCATCGGAGTAGGCCTACAAAAATCAGAAGGAAAAACGCGTATATGAAATTGATAAAGTATTTGTTAGGTACCAAGTGTGGCATGTTAGTCGCTAGATGCCACACTAGGCAACTAGGCCCCTAATAATTCTGAAGAAGATTAAATAACTATCTTCAACTTGCAAGTTGATCCGTCAAAGAGAAGAAAGGGTTGATCAGAACAAATAATTTTTCAAGATGTTGGGAAGAATAAAACCTTATTCACTGAATGGAAAACCTAAGGTGCCAAGCAAGGTATGGACAAATACACGGGTCAACTACGTGAAGAATTTTATGCGTGAAGACATTTATATTTTCAAGTGTATCACAAGTGTTTTCTTTTCTGTCCATTATGGCCCGCAACCTCAAATGAGTTGACACCCCTGCTCTTTCATGCGTGGGTGAAGGAACTCGACAGAAGCTGATGGGGAGGAAACCAAATGGGTTGACACATTCAAATATGATCCTAGCATTTAGTCAATAAACATATTTTATTTAGTTCATGAATACTACACTGCCCCACTACCCATCCTTACTTAAGATGTGCAAGTAAAATACATTTATTTGCATGTTACAAAAAATATATAATCATATATTTAATGATATCTATCATGATATTGATGCAATGATATCATGACATATTATATTTATATCACAATATATGATATTGACAATATCATGATATTTATATCATGGTATCATGATATTGATATCAATATGATGATGATGATGATGATGATGATGATGATGATGATGATGATGATGATGATGATGATGATGATGATGATCCCAGAGATTATGACTCACACTGGAACCATTTTGTGCAGCATTTACACTTTATACACATGTAGTGGTCTGCTGCCTATTAAGTGAGGGCAGGGTAAACAATTATACAACGACAATTATTATACAACAATTATGTAAAAAAAAACTTGAAGCCTCTTGAATAGCGCTTAAGTTTTCCGCTACCATTGGCCTATTTTATATTACTTGTTTATTTCATTTAATTTTCTTGGCGGGCGTCAGGTTATCTATTCAGTGGCAGGTGCACCCTTGGGAACACATTGAAATATTCAAATCCATTCAGTTAGCACAGAAGGCTGTGGTCAGACACAGCCTGGCACACGGGCTGCGCCTGTTAAGACCAGGCCGCAAAACAAAAAGGGAGCCCATGCATGCCCAAAACTAAATCAAATGGTTTTATTTAAACAAAAGAGTATGTCACCACCAAAGCATCCTATAAAGTGTGTAGGTCTGTAGCATCGGTAGTGGAGTGTGGTGTGTGGATGTATGGAACTTGTATGGTGGGAGTGTTGTATGGTGTGGCACCAGATAACCCAAATATTAGTGGCAGCCAGACCGCCAGATAGCCGGAGGTTGCTGAACTTGTATAGCTCCAGGCCCAGCCTGCCGAGGTGAACCACATCACCTGACGACCCTCTCAGCTCCACCCACCAGTCTCTTCCACCCACAGGTAACCAAAGGCAGAGACCATTTAAAAAATAAATATAAGCAGAATTTGAATGTGTCATCTTATGTTTTCTTATGTTAACCATAAATGGATGCTAGGCCTATATCATTTTCTAATACAAAAATAAATGTCACATAAAATACAACAAATAAATGCAAAAATATTCAGATTTATTTGTGTTGAACTTGAAGAAGAAAAACTTTGAAGAAAAATTGTTGACAGTTGAATGACGGTTGATTGAAATGATTGATTAACAATGGGAGGTGTGATTAAAATCCCCAACCGGTTACGCTGAATGTTCTTTGTAGGTTTTAACTTTCCATCCATCAGGGATTTTTTCCATTTTCTGGAACACATTTTTCAGCTATATCTGCCATGCTATCTTCTTCACATTCACAGAAGACAGAAAGTCAGACAAACAGAGAAACACACAATGAGAGATGACTTTGTTCTTAGCACCTTATTGCATTCGAGCATTTTATATGGTTAAGGCAATTAACCATAATGACACACAAAGGCACACACACACACACACACACACACACACACACACACACACACACACACACACATGTGGTTGTCACAAGGCAGGCCAAGACTTCACTGCAGACTCATTGAAGTCAACAAAGGTTAAAAATGATCTTGTAAAACTGTATTTTGTATTATTATATATATATATATATATATATATATATATATATATATATATATATACAGTATATATGAATGCATAATAATGAGCAAATTAACACAATCAACACTTTTTCAGGCATATAAAACACAATTGGTCAGACTGCAATTTATGTAGCCTGCTAATCACACCAACAATTTCAGCAACCTGTACATACATTTGATTTGTATTAGTTGTTTAGTTTAAGGTTGTGTGATGCATGGAAAACGGACATTGCAAGTGTCTCTCCTCTATTTCCCCATCCTACTTAGCGGGTTGCATGGAGTTGGTAGGGTGGGACCGTGGGACAACTAATGTCTTATGATTGGTCAGCCGTGAGTCTATCCTATTGGTTGAACAATAGGAAAGTCTGTGGTATTATCAAGCGTTAGAGTATTTCACTTGAATCAATTCAGGGTAAAAACACACAGAAATAACAGGCACACTAAAACGCACACATGTAGGCACGGACTTTGTTGTCGCACAGAAGTGGAGACGGGGGTTTAATAATGGCATTCAGAGGGTGTCGTACTTCCACAATATGGCGTCTTTGTTCTTGACAAGTCGTAGGAGGAAAGTCATTGCTGGCCCGTCTCTCTGCAGGGTGATTGAGCTTCATTGTTTAAGGCGGTATTAAATTGGCTTTATTCACCTAGTGGCAACCTTGGTTCTGAACACTAGCTGGGATATGCGTCATTCTGCATTCAGTTCCCCCACCCAGTTAGCGTTTAGTATCAGGATGGCCGCTAGCTGAAAAGGGCCCATAGACCCCCCGAAGACGAATGGCAATTTCTGAATTCTCCAAAACCCGTGTCTGTGTTATGCCTAATTATGATCGATTAATGATCCTGGGAGGCTGTAATCTAAATGTGTGTTGCCCCTGCCAAATTGCTTTTAACTGATTTCCTAGATTTTATTGACTCCTACTTATATTTTATTTGTTGCACTCTTATCACTCACGATAAGGGGACATATTGTGGACGACATCGTACCGTTAGTTTCTCCTGACTCAGGGACTGTGGATGTCTGTATGTATATCTTGTTTTTTATGTAGGGCCTATACCTATTTCCAAGGTTATCTGGGGCAATTTGCTCTAGGAGGTCTTTTATTTTAGGAGCAAACTGAAAAAGAAATCGGTTCAATTATAGGTGTGTTTTGCAGCTTTCTTAAATAAAGCCATTCCTGACGTCTAACGACATGGGAAAAGTGATTCATGCTTTTATTTCTCCGGGCCTTGACTCTTATGTTATAACTCCCTTTATTTCCTGAATCACTCAGAAGCAAATATCACACCTTTTAGTCGGTCAAATTCTCCACGATTCTGCTACTAGACTGCTCCTAATGAATCGGGAAAAAAATGTGAGCACATCACTTCAGCGGGAGCATCTCTACAACCCAGTACTTGCTTCACCGATACATTTCATCCCCACATGCATCACCGTCATTAGCACGCCGTTGGTCCTGTGTGAGGTGCTCCTCTGCGGAGCTGGCCGCACGGACAACCGTACCGTGTGCCTGAGGATGTCATTCACCGGTGCACCTGAGCGAAGGGGACGCTTGAGGGACCAATCAGGGCTTTGAAAACGGGCGATAAGGCTTTGGTTGGTCGATGTCGAGGGTCAGCCCGACCACATCTCCGTGGATATTAGTAGGCCTGCTTAAAATAAGTGAGCATTTATAAATACGAAGTGCGTGTGATTGGAAGCCAGGTAGTAGGTTGTTGGCATAAACCCGCCCAAGCCTGCCATTGGCGCTTAAAACGAACTGTGGCGATAGGGCTGGCTAATGCGAGGCTAGAAGCCCGGTAGTCTGGCCAGGGGCGCCATAAGGGGGGGGGGGGAAGTTAGGACGATTCCAAGGGGCTCAGCACTGACAGGGGCCCGTCGGTCGTAGGTCCGGGGGTGTGTTACGATCGCGCGCACCCCCCATCGACAATCGCGTGTACCCCACCCGTCGACAATCGCGCGCCCCCCCCCCCCCCCCCCCCCCGTCAACAATCGCCCCCCCCCCCCTCCCCCGTCGACAATCGTGCACATCCCCCCCCCCCCCCGTCGGTCGTCGTTCCTGTGGTGGGCCAGTCCAGAGTAGAAAATTGCCAGGGCCCAATGTGATATCTTTTCATGGGGCCCCAAAATGCCTGGCAGCGCCCCTGAGTCTGGCATAGCCGGCCCTATCTCCACACTTGGTTTTAGCGCTGTGCCAGCGCTGGGGAAAGGTCCGGCTCTACTCACTATCATTCTGCCATAGGGGGGAAAAAAACATCCGTCTTGTTTATACGTTTGTACGTCTTTAACCAATCACAATCGTCTTGGGCGGCGCTAAGCCCAGGATGCGGCGACGGTGGCAGATTGCTGAAGGGGGAGGAGTGTAAGGTATAAGTAGGGTTAGGGTTAGGGTTAGGGGTTAGGGTTTGGGTTAGGGTTAGGGTTTGGGTTAGGGTTAGGGTTAGGGGTTAGGGTTAGGGTTAGGGTTAGGGGTTAGGGTTAGCGACTGCTACGGTCGCCCAATGGCAAGGCTCTGGGCGGGCTTATGCCAACAACCTACATCCGGTAAGCCAAGACTTAGAAGCCAGCTGACACCCAGCTGGGAAGACGCGTTGCCGAGTCCCATGGCGGACAGTTAAGGGAGCACACTGAATATAAAAGGTAAGGCTGAGATGTATACGGGGAGGAGACGCTACGTGGTTGTGAATTGACGAGCCACGACATGAAGGAGCATGGTTGCGAATGAACATGACTCATGGAAACCAAAGGTTAACCCCTTTTCTCCATATGAGCCCTTTGAGCAGCGCAAGGACGTCACCCGTGCAGTGTTGCCCACGCCATTCCTACGTACCGTGCGGTCATTCAATATTTAAATACGGCCTATAAGCGAAAGGCTGAACGGTTTGTTATCTGTGCGTAACTCTTAGCTCTCTCTTGGAAAACAGGGAATCATCTGATTCAGGGGCGGAGCCAGACTTTGTGTACATCTGGGGCTTAGCCCAAAGAGGGGTATGGGGTTTTTCCCCGAGAAAATTTTGAATTTCTAAGATGCGATTTCCTGCATTCTAGTCCATTTTAGGGTGACCTGCTGGACATTGGCAAATCCTAAATCCCTTCTAGCCTACATTTTCAGTTGCAGGGCCTGCTCGAGACAATACTATTTAATGGAAAGAAACAATAACCAGAAAATCTACTAGAGATGTTTATGTAAACTACAATGGCAAAATTGAGACTTATACATTTGAGACTAACTTTCAGTAGATTCAAAGTAGGATTGCAGATAGATTGTTTGTTTGTTTGCTCTTTTATATGTATTTTAAAAGTGGTATGCCCATTGTGCTTATAACTTCAAAAGCTTAAAAAAGATCCGGGACTTTTGAAGTGAGATTCGGGGCTTCAGCCCCGAAAGCCACCCCCTCGCTCCGCCCCTGATCTGATTTAAGAGTGCATGTTTAATTGCACTCAATCAAAAAATGGTTTCACACCTCCATTACTCCATTGAAATACATAAATCACACACGTGTCGTGTTGCCAATTTAAAACGTCACACCTAATATAGTGACCCTTCTTCTTCTTCTTCTTCTTCTTCTTCTTCTTCTTCTTCTTCTTCTTCTTCTTCTTCTTCCTCAGCTCACAGCAGGGAGGAGGACGGAGCTCGGCGCGGTGACGCGCAGTCAGGTGGGGCTAAAGGCGGTGGGGAAAAGCTCCGTGGACGTGAACCGCCGCCGCCAGTGTGTTGTTCACGCGAGCCTCGCCTCGCATCACAAGGCGCCCGGCTTTCCGCGCGTGCGTGGCGGACTTTCCACGCACCACCACCACCACCACCACCACTGCCGTCATCCCGGTGACCGGTGACGGTAAAGCGGGAGAGGGTGCGCGCGGTCTGCCCGATGTGCGCACGCGGAGCCCGGTTTTTCCCCAAGAAGCGGCGCGAGCACCAGCGCTCCTCCGGGCGGAACTTCTGAGCGGCGCGTGCTTCTCTCCTCCTCGCGGAAGGTACGTCTCGCGCTCTCTCCCGCCTGTCTTCGTGTCGCGCGAATCCCGAACTTTTTTCCCACCCTTTTTTATTTTGTGTTTCTACTGTTTGTTGTTGTTGTTGTTGCTGCTGCTGCTGTTATGTTGTTGTTGTTGTGTTGTTGTTATTGTTGTTGTTGTTGTTTTTAACGCACGACAGCACGTAGGCGCAATTTTGAAATGGAAAGCAATTTCGTTATATGTGTGTTTTTTTCCGAGTTTGAACAAAATGTCAAGTAGTTTAGTAGCCGGGGTAAAAGCAATCCAGGTGCGTTTTTTTGGGGTGGGGGGCGCGGGGGGGGCAGCAGCAGCTCAGAGATGAATGTGGCGCTTTACCCCCCCCCCCCCCCCCCCCCCCCCCCCCCCCCCCCCTTGCCGCCCCCTTACCCCCCCCCCCCCCCCCCCCCCCCCCCCCCCCCCCCTCCCCCCCCACCCCCCCCCCCCCCCACACACACACACACACACACACTTCACATTTGACATTCTGCAGCAAAATTGTCTAAAAACATGTTTTACATCTATTAGTTTTACTAATTATCAGTGTATGTAATTGTCAATGTGTTGTGTTCAAATTTGTTTATTAGGATAAAACCCCTTGAGATGTACCATCTCGTTTTCGAGGGGGTCCCAACATGTATCACAATAACAACATAAAGGTGTGACAAAGATAAAAAAATTAATTAAAAAAAACAAACTACAATTATGTACAAGGTACATCCAACAAAAAAACGAAACAGACAAAAAAACAAAAACTAAAAAACTAAACAAAACAAACAAAAAAAACAAGACGAGCACAAACACAAAGACAAACCAAATACATTTAGTATTCAAAACATTACAAACACTAAGTGGCCAAAATGGCCAAACACATACAGTAGAGTGTGAGTGGATCATCAAATATAATCAGGTATAGATATAAGATATAGAGGCAGGTAATGGGCAAAAGAAAAACCTTGCTTTCTATTTCTTTGCTGTAGTAAACCCCCTCCCTCATTGTCTGGGGCGGCATTAAAGTACGCCCTAATCCACTCTGTTGTGTCAGAAAAACACCACCAGTGTCTTAATGGCCATTGCAATTCTACCCTGATAACGTGTTGATAAAACAGGCCTATCACCGCTGCAAGTGATGACGCAGCCCTATCGCATGTGATAACGTATCGTCCAGAAACATATCTAAATGAGACTTTTACATCAATTAATACTCAATATGTTTGGCTGTTTCCACATCCCCGGAACAGGGATGTGGAGTTTGCCAGCCCGGGAGTTAAAAAAGTTAGTAAAAGACTTGATTAATAAACTATTGAAAAACACACACGGCCACTGTTGCTCTGTCTGGAGGCTATTGTTTCTCAGCCCGACTCAAAAGCTTCAACAGGTTAAACAAGGACAGTTGTATCACCACTAGGTTATACAACTGTCAACAGGCTTTAAGTAGAATATTGAGTGCAATAACTGACTAACACTTACTGTACTCAATAACACAATTATAATTGTTAATTTAATTTTAAATCTTTTTATATTAATCACATTGAGACCGAGGTCCCTTTTTCGAGTGAGTGTAATACAACACTGTAGACCAATTATTACAATGATACAAATATCAAATATATTTAAAAAAAAAAGGTTAAAAACAAATAATGTCTCACAATGACAAAACACCACACAGGACTGAACAGTGTGTTGGGGAATACGTTACATATTTATGACATCATGTATCTGTACATGTCCATGTTTATCTGTTATCCACACCATGGGTAATTAGCCGCATTCTCTTGTTATCTCATGGGGTTTCTGTACTCTGGTGTGCATGTGCGTACGTGTGTGCGTGTGCTTAGACCTTTAACCACATTGTGTGTGTGTTTCCAGGAGGGCACGTGTATACGCAAGGGTTTTGTGTGCCTGTGATGGCATTTATGGCATTTATGTAAGTGTCAATGTCAATTGTGTGTGAGTCTGTGTGGCTGTTTTCTTATATAAGAGAGTACTGCTTCAAATTGTGGTCTGCAACGTCAACTCTGGATCACTGATGTAATGTGTCCTATTTGGGCCAATGGAGAACACTAATACCCGACCAATGACGTCAATGATCCAACTTTTCCGCAATTTTATGGCGAAAAAGAGTTGATTTTGCAGGCTGCGTATGTATGAAGCAGTAGGCCTACTCTCTTATATTAGAAAATAGCCATGTCTGATGGTAGGGCTGGGGGATATGGCCCATTTTAAACCCATTTTTGCACACACACTGTAGGCACATTTTAAATTAAACATGCTTTAAAAGCTTACACGACTGGGATGTAACTATTCATAGGTGTCATTCAGTGTATTGTGTTGCTCCTTTAGTATTCTGTATGAATACAAACTTCTTTATACCCACAAACAAGTTTTGTCTTCAGTTGGTAAATAGTGTTGCCACGGTTGTTAATGAGCACAGCACTCCAAACATAGCCGGACTCCCATTGAAACAACCATAAAAATAGAAGGAGAAAAAAAACTGAGGAGCGCCACAAGAACTGGATTCAAAAGTTTGCTTCACAGCGTATCAACAAAGTAGCACTGTCAGTACATGTATCAGTATCATTATAAAAAAAAGAGATAAATAAATATATACATATTTACATTTAAATAATGTGGCAGTTGCCCCTGCCACACGCCACCTTAGGGGCTTTGCTGGGCTCCTCCGACAGAGGACACAGGTAGATGTTGTAAAGCCAGTTTATTGGAGATGGCAAGATGGTACAGCCGGAGCAGATTTAAACATGCTGTCATGACAGAGCTCTCTCTTGAGTGTGTGTGTGGTGATAGCTGGTTTATCCTGGGTGCCATGATTGTTCATGCACCACAGGTGTGCAGCCCCACCCAGCCCCAGAGTCTAACCAGTCAGACTCAGGCCAGACGAGGCTGCTTAACAAGCTATCAACCACACACACCACATTGAGGCTGGGGAGAATACAGAGTCCGCCCCCCCCCCCAATCCAAGCAAAAACAGAAAAAAAAAACTAACCCCCCTCCCCCTCTGTCCCGGACACCGGAGGCCTGGGGTGGCGGGGGTATCTCTGGGTTTGGCCTTTGCAGGGGCTGTCTGGACGGCTCGACAGCTGGGCCTGGTGGTAGCTTCTCGGAGGCCCCAGAACAGCCTTCTGTAGGGCCACACCCTCCACCAGGGCGACAAGGCAATATCCCCCATCTCCATTCCGGAGCGTGGGGCCTTGGGCTGCTGTGCTGGCTGACAGAGGTGCAGCTGGACCTGGGCTGCGCCAGGCTGGTTCCAGGGGCTGCTAGCAGCAGTCAGCTGCTTGTGGCGGTTGCTGCGCTGCCTCCGCTGTCCTCCACTGGGCACCGCCCTAGTTCATCTCTAACGTCGGGAAAGGGCTGGTGTTGGGAGGTGGCTGTCCATCGACGTGGCTCAAGGGTGTCTTCGGGCAGCCCTTCTGTGTCCTGTCAGAGAGGCCCCACATTGGGCGCCAGTGTGGCAGTAGACTCTACCACACGCTACCTAAGTGGCTAAGACAGTTTATTGGAGATGGCAAGATGGTACAGCCAGAGCAGGTGGTAAATGCTGTTATAACAGAGCTCTCCCCCGGGTGTGTGTGTTGATAGCTGGTTTATCCTCGGTGCCTTAACCCACAGGTGTGCAGCCTCACACAGCCCCAGAGTCTAATCAGTCTGACTAGGGCCAGGTCACGCACATTTCTCCGCGAAAGCAACGATCAACCCTTTGGAAATAAGAAAGAAAGAAGCATGTTCACCGAGGAGGTGAAGTGAAATTGGCATCATTTTATTTGGGAACAGGCAAAAGCTATTATGTAATGATGTGCATTGCATAGCAACACCATAGTTTAAGTATTAAGGATTTGCACAAATAAGTATCGGCAGCAGGGGTTGGTGTCGGGGTGGAGGGGGGAGTAGAAGAAAACATGAGGAGGAAAACCATGAGTTTATTCAAATTATTTAGTTTCTAATAATAAGAGACATGAAAGCAGATACAAATGATTTAGTATGTGTTGAGAAAAGCGAACTGGGTTGGTTGACTGACTGGATCCGCCTGGCGAGTCGCGACATGAGATTTATTCAGGTAGTATACTCAAAAACGAAGCATACGCAGATGCAAAACGAAGCATACGCAGATATAAGTAGTGTCATCAGATTGGCTTTACTTCGGTTGTTCCACCGTCCGCCATTTCCACTATTGGTGATAGCTACAGATAGCTACCGGGTAAACAAAAAAGCTATTGATCCTGGTTTGGTTGCACGCGCAATGGTTGACGCGTTTTCTTTGTGCCGTAAAGTGAGCCTTCATGTTTCCCGGGAGATCGTATCGTATAAGCGAGGCTTATAGGGAAGCTAAGGGAACCAATCTAAACGCTGATGGTGTCATTATTCTGTAGCTATTACACTGTGCCATCAACATTTACTTCACATTTATACATTAAAGCAAAAAAGTTGTCTACAGGACATTTAAACCTTTTGTTGATAAGAAAGATGTGTTTGCTGTACTTCCAACAGGATTTGGATAGAAGTTACAATTACGTCGGTTGTAGTCTATCCATATGCGTCCAGAGGCATTTTGGTCTGCGCCCATTGATAACGCCCCTTGGAAATTGAAAATGAACCGAGAGGTTTGAGACTAATATGCATTTGCGAATTGGTCTGGCGATGCCAGGCTAACTGGCAGCATGCGCTATAGGAAAAATGGATTTGGCAAAAGAACATGTCTGTCTGTTCTACCTGTCTGTTTGTTTGCCTCACATCATCCACATTTCTGGGGCAGTCAAATAAGGCTCTGTCAAATAAATTGTAATAAAATGTAATAGTAATTATTACATTATTATAACTTTTATTTTTTGTATTATTATTAAATTAGATAAGTTTATTTTTGTAGGTATTTAAGGAAAAAATACCACAAGTCCTTTTGTAAATGGATCTGTAGCTTCAAAAGCAGAGTGTATTTAACTTAAATTGAACTTATTGAACTTAATCCCTACCTTAATTCCTTTGCGTGAGTACCCACAATGCAATTGTGTGTAACATGCGAGGGCAAAGGGATTGGAAGGCTCAGCCCTTCCAAAGGACCATCACATGATCTTGGCTAAAGTTCATCGCAGGCTACTTCTTTCTCCAGTGTCTCTATCCGGACCACATCTCTCGTCCCTTTTTTTCAAGTCTGTTACTAAGCATGGGTTCTTTGATGTGTGTGTGTGTGTGTGTGTGTGTGTGTAGATCAGGGGTTCTTAAACAAAACTCATTTAAATGGGTCATGATTCAGTTGGAGGTAGATTGTGATCCAGTTTGAGGTAGATTGTTATCCAGTTGGAGGACGTGATCCAGGTGGAGGTGAGTCACGACCTGACAATGCAGAATTGTTGATGCTTCATTAAAACGAACGGATCACCAATTCCAATTGTAAGGCCCATGTGCAGTTAGTCGGGCCTCGGACCAGTGGCGGTTCTAGGGGGGGGCCAGCGGGGGCCAGTGCCCCCGTAACTCTGAGTCCGGACCCCCCTGTGGCCCCCCCGAACGAGGAGTCTGCATCAATAATAAAATGACGGTGTGCCCCTCTAACACAAAAGCCGGCCCCAACCTGGCCCCCCCATTAAAACTGGTCTAGAACCGCCACTGCCTCGAACACACTGAAATTGTCTTTTGGGTCCCGAGAAGAAAACGTTTAGGAACCCCTGGTATAGCTGTTCCATTGTGTCGCATCTACACACAAACACACACACTGCTGAGCAGAAGCACGGCAAGCAATTAATTATCTGGCTCCTCCAATGCATGTACATTTTGCATGTGAGCCTAATTATGACTAACAAATAACTTGGTAGAACTATATAAAATAAATTACCAGCTAATTATCAACTGCTTATTGAGAAATAGAATATGATTATCTAATTATTTGGTTGTAATTTCCAAGAAATTTCAAATGCGTTACTTTCTAATTATCACCTACTTACAATGAAATTTGCGGACCTGTAAAATGAAGTGTTACCCAACAAACAAATGATTATAACCCTAAAGGGGTGGGGGGTGGGTAATGCGCTGAGATCGATCAAATCTTCCGTCATGTGATGTGACCGGTTGTGACCTTTTCAGTAGGCTACCTCTTGTTGTTATTATGACTGATCCAAACAGAGGATGGTGGAGAAAAGGGGCCTTTGATGGATGTAAAATCAGGTTATCTGCAAAGATGATAATTATCGATGATTATTATAGTGAACCTCAGGGGTTTCTCACAAGAAGGAAAAAAAAAGTATTGTAAGTTGTGATTATTGATCTGTTATTTGTATGGGTGTTTAATGTCAAAATACCAAACAAAATGGATGATTAGAAGTAGAAATTAACTAACTATAACTGTGTATAATCTGTAATTTGCAAATCCAGATTTTATTTTTAAAGATCATACGGCAATCATACGTTATCGATGCATTATCACTGATCAATGTTATCACAATTTATCTCATTTGTGATTGTAATTGAATTAATTGTAAATCATTTCTTAAATAGGATGATGAGCAGTGTGCTTGCCAGAAACAATGGAGGTAATTGAAAAAAAAAACCATGTTTTTCCGCCCAAAGCATTGACACAATTATATTATAAAACAATCTCGCCAAAAGATAATGGAGTGAGTTTTACTATAGAATAGTTTTTCAAAATAAAGTGAGCTTTTTCTCAATAAAGTGTTTCAAATGTGTTTTTTTAATATATTTTTTCATACCTTCATACCTTCCTGAAATGTATACCGAGGTATTCGGTATATGATGGTATTTGTGTAAAAAAGCTTAAAGGTGAGCTGCTGGTGGTGCATGTATGACATTGTCTAGCCTACAATGATGTGTGTCTAATATGCAATTAGTCTACTTAGACAAGTCTTACTGGGTTTAAATTAGGGGTGCAAACGCGTACTCGAGTAAACAAGTAGGTCTACTTGTTAAGCAAACCATAAATGATTACAAAAATACTGTAATCAAAAATCCCTTTGTACACATTTTTCCGACATCTTATATTTTATATTATGTTGATATGTATTTTGGCAAAGTTTTGAAGCAGGATATAGAATTAAATAGGCCTAGTCCAAAATAAACTATTCGCCGTTGCATATTGTTGAGAGTAAAATAGGTTTGTTCGACTACGTTTAGTGGCCTGGCCCGGATAGGTGGAGTTCCCCCACGTTCTACAAGTTTTACAATAATGTCCGCCCGCTGGGAACATCCCGACATCAAAACTGAAAGTGCAATTTATAGCAGCATAGCGCTACTGTGGTGATGTATTAAAACACATCTCAATAGCAGTTTATGTAGTTTGGAAATCTTTTTTTTTTTACGTTAGAAAGAAATTGGATATTCAACAGATATTCATGCTCCGAATTACAGCAATCTGATGCAGGGAACTAAAGATGCGATCACCGGTATGAGTCCCGTCTATACCTGCAGAGGAGAAAGGGCTTTCAAGGGAAGCCGTTGGGCAGCAGCACTCCTCTCTATAAAGCCTTCATTTGGTCAATATTTCTACACAAAAGGCGAATTACAAAGTACCCTGCACAATTTCAAAATGTTTCCAATGGATATAACATTATAATGTCATATCGCTGTTTAGAAGTGTGTCCTGCTAGCTCTAGGCTACAACAGTAAAAAGCAGGTAATGTGAATGTAACGCAAATAGACTGTATAAAATACAGATTAAAATGACTTTTGATGTGTATTTTTGGGGGAATTTCTGGCATCCCTAGTTTAAATACGTAGGGCCCATAGAATAATTAATAGATAAGAAATAAGCGCCCTTCCATATATTCTTGCTGGAGGAACCCATGGACGTGGTGGACGTGGATTTGACTATACTACTACGACTATACTATATCACCGGGCTGAACCCGAAGGGTTACTGATCCTCTAGATGTTTTGTAAGACTGGGTGGACAACAACACCAGACACTGAGAGGATTAAGGCAAGGGGCGGGGGGGGGGGGGGGGGGGGGGGGGGGACAGGTGGACATACCTTTGGTTGTGTGTATCCTGTTCAGGCTTCTCCCCAAAGAATGTAATAGTACTGCTGCGCCACCATGCTCCCTTCCCTTTACAGCAGAGCTTTGATATAAGTTCCAATTAAGGCAGGGCTTCGGAAATATGGGAGCACTTCAAATTGTCATAAAATAAAAATGTGGTATGTACATTGTGCAAAGTTTCAATGAAATTGCACAGCAGCTCTAGCGAGCATGCAAAGAAAAAACACATGCACTATTCTGGATGAAGGATCGCCAGAAAGGAAAAAAACAACATTGTAGCTTTGACCTAATTACCAACCTGTTACCATGAGCAGGTAGAGGGTTTTTTTTTACATATTGAGCCTAGCGTAGCTTAGCGTTGCGGAGTGCCATCATGTAAAGAAATCCTGGGGAGAACCCTGCTGTTGCACACTCACATGCATTGGAGTGCGAGGTGCCAACAATGCAATAGTGTCGATTTGAATGTCAGTCAATGTCAGGTGTGAAAATGTCAGTCGATGGTGTGTGTCGGTTTGAATGTGTTTGCTCATGCGATTTCTTGAGTGGCGTTCAATTTTTATAGCGTTGTATTGACTTCCTGACTGTGATTGTCTGCTGTCTGAGGTTGTCACTTGTCGGTTGGTTGGTTTTGTTTTATTGTTTTTTTGGCTCTTTTTTTGGCTTTTTCTTTTGGCTTCTTAGGATTGTTTATGGGCGGAGGATTTAACCTAAAGACGAGTTCCTCTTAATCCTTTTACCCTGGAAGATGAGAGAGAGAGATTATCCACTCTGTGATTGCTCTGTGCAAACGCAAAGGCGAACATATATTTATTTTGTATTTTCATTGTGGTAGGAGGGGTGCTTTCATCTCGTTAGTGCTTAATGCTGATTAAGGACAAACAGCGTGGGTAGGTAGAAAATGTATTAATCCCATTCATTAGATTTAATTTACAATTCACCCATATCTCAAATATCATATAACGTCAAGGATTCGCATTTATTTATTTTGGAACTGGTATGTCTTCTTGATGACGGACATCCTCTTGGGTTGGGTTGAGGTTTGTTGTGGTGGCTGCTGTAGGCCTAATCCACAGACTGCCGAAACTGGGACTCTAGTGAGCATGCAAGTAAGGCACTGGGCTAAACGTTTTAGCAACATAATGAGCTTTAGCTAGCGCCGCGGCTATAGAGCGTAACAGTGACCGCCCCTTTTTAACAGCTCCGGTGCCGGAAGTAAATTTCCCATGCATTTATCTCGTCCACTTTTCGTATAATCCTTATAAAAATAGTATTAAGCCTTTAACCAAGCCAATCGTTCGTTATGGTAGTCGTGACCATATTATGTTTGATTCGGGCATAAAAAGAATTTGGAAAACGGAAGAAAAAAAAAAAAACGGATTTTGTTGACCGAGTGAGGAACTACTCATCCCGAATCAAACATAATATGGTCACGACTACCATAACGAACGATCGGCTTGGTTAAAGGCTTAATACTCTTTTTATAAGGATTCTACGAAAAGTGGACGAGATAAATGCATGGGAAATTTACTTCCGGCACCGGAGCTGTTAAAAAGGGGCGGTCACTGTTACGCTCTATAGTGCTGAGCTAGATGTGGTCAAACCATTGTGGTTGAAGCATTAACAACTGCTGGTTGTGACTGTAGCTAGCAAGGAAACACAAACCTCAGCAGTGTTGGAGACAAGGCACTGGCTGGTTGGTTGGGGGTGGGGGGGGGGGGGGTGATTTATTGAAAATGTAAAGAGTTAAATTCAGAGGCAAAAAAATCAGATATGTTATTTCAATGCATCAATATTCAGTGTTCAATGTTTTTTTATTTTCAAAACCCGATGGCACAGATTTACTTCCATACCAGAGCCGCTGAAGCTAACATTAACACGATGCCTGTGTGTTTCGTACCGAGATGTGGTCACACGAGCAAAGTGGGAAGCGAAAGAGCAATCTTTTGCTTCCCAGCTGATAAAAGGACCAGGAGTTGCTGTATAAAACACAGTAAGATACATGTTGCTGTAGGTCACATATATTGTGTGAGACGAGAGATGTAGTGGACTGAGCAGTTTCACTCGAAATGGATACTCTCACAGCGCATTTCACTCACTAATAGCTGATGGCTATGGTAGATTACACTCAAATTATAGCTCTTAGTTAGTTCGCCTTTATTGTCCGGGGGGAAATTATTTTCCACAAAACTGTACCGGAGAAATGTACTGGAGAACCAACAATATACTTTATACACATCATCACAACAATAACAGGCAGTAACTGTACATCACAAGGAGAATCAACAATATGCCTTACACACATCATCACGCAACAATACCGGACACTAACAATACATAACAAAAGTATAACACTGCAGCACACAATAGTGACAGGCAAGAAACAAGACTCATAGTTCCCTCAGCGAGTCACCCTTCTTAGGGCTGCTATGGCTGCAGGTATCAGGCTTTTGCCAAAGCGAGCCCTTCTGCAACTCAGGGTCCTGTACCTGCGCCCAGGGGGCAGTACAGTGACTCTTAAATCTTACCTACAGCACCTTTTTTTTATTTTGAAAATTAACATTTTAATGACATTAACATTTTTTTAACATGTGTAAGAATCAGACATTCCTTCTCACTACTGGCCCCTTAAGTGAACTGCAGCCTGCTCAAGCTTGTGCAGTCAGAGCATTGAAATGTGATTCTGTCCCTGTGGGTTGAGACAATAACAATCATAAACTAATGTTAGTGAGAATCATAAATAAACCCCTCTGTTGAACTTGGCACAATGACATGATTCTGTCGCTCATTTGAGCACATGAATGTTTTTCCTGCCTGTGTATCCTACAATGTCACATGACGCATGAATTGACAATTATCTCCAGAGGGAGAGGGAGGGAAATGGGAAATGAATGGGGAGTGTGTGTTGGCGGTGTGGGTGTGTGTGTGTGTGTGTGGGGGGGGGGGGGAGGGGGGGGGGGGGGGGGCACCTTGTGATCTATCAGACATGAGGTGGATGGATGCTTTCTTCCATCATGATGCCGCCACTGGCAAACAAACTAACCACCGTTAAGGAGTGTCAAACTGTATAAACTATGACCGTCATAGTTTGGTCCTATTCTTGCAGTCGCTGGCAGTAGTCTGGTACTTCAGGGAGGCTTAAAACAAAACGTTAAAGATCTCATGTTTGACAGTTGGTTTTTGTTTTCAATAAATGAAATGTTTTTCAAAATGTTTAAGTTTGTTTACAAGAGACACTTACTATTGTGGGTTTGCCTTCATTCAAAATAATACATTTTGAAAGCATTGAATTTTAAAAGCATGCCCTTTTCAACGCTACTGATGTTTTGTATTATATTTGCATGTGTGTCTATGTGTTCACGTGTGTGTGTGTGTGTGTGTTTGCAGGCTGGCAGGAGGCTGTAAGATGCAGTGGCTGCTGGCTTGCCTCATCCACCTGGCGGGTGTAGCCTGCAGTCGGCTCGAGCCACAGGTCGGCTCCAACACAAATGCACAGGTGCCAGGTGAGTCAGTGCGCGGGGGGAGAGGAGAGAGAGAGAGGAGGGGGGGGGGGGAGAGAGAGAGAGAGAGAGAGAGGAGGACCTTGGGGTTCGAACCGAGAAACCTTCGGCTTGGAGTCTTACACCCCTAGTAACCACTAGAGTCAGACTATCCTGCCAGGAACGGCACAGATTGATCAGATGTCCGTTTGCTCGCTACAAAATCCAGACAGAGCATGGTCTACGTCATGACACCGTTACCATAGCGATGTGGCTTTATTCGACGCTACGTGATTTCATGTTATGTGTGACCTCATTATTTTCGCCCCGTCCTTTGCCACAGATTTAGCATTCGTGCTAGTGCATGTTGTTGGAGCCCCCCACACACAGTATACATGCTTATGCTTTTAGAGTATGCGTTCATATGTCTGGGGCTGGACAGCATTGTGTTGACATTGCTGCTGCCCTTCTCTTCCGCTTGATTTACTTCATCCCCTCTGGCCAAAGGTTTTACATATGTGTAAATATTAATGCTGAGCATTATTTCATTAGTTCATTATCATGTCCAAGGAACCGTTTTTTTAATGTTGTGAAAATCTGCATTTAAGTACATGTGTTTGATTTAACTAAAAGTACATGTTTCTGGCTAATACAATTATGCTGTGAATTAACATATGTTTCAGTGGTAAGTCTAACGTGAAAAAGCACATACTATTTATAACTTATAAATGAGCACAAATGAACTATTATGTATGTATATTTTATATTTATTATCAGCTAATTAACATTGGATAGTATTTAATATCATTATTGCTAAATCCGTTTTTAAAATTGTGTCCATTTAGTTATGGATTCATAACTTTATTCAGCAATTAAAATGTGCCTATTTTTAATACTAAATTGCCTTTTCTTATTACCAAATTGAAAACTGAATTATTTAAACAAGAGGAAAATCAATGTCCTCTTCTCTTCTGGTTGAATGTGCTCACATGGATGCCCCCCCAGGGTGAGTCTACAACACACATGTCTATAAACAGTCTCCTTCAATAAAACGTTACATAAGTTTATTTTAGTTTATGTTGATGGAGAGGGGGGAGGGCATAGAAATCGAAACCAAACCTAACCACTATTATTTCCATCTGATGCTTTGATGTCAAAGTTGCAGTGTAATAGGCATGGTCGTTTTATCATGCCTCAGTTACTGTGCAGGCATGCACGCACACACACACACACACACACACACACATCGACCCACACACGTGCATGCACACACACACACACACACACACACATCGACCCACACACACATACACACACACACACACACACACATGTATGTACGCATGCGCGCAACCCATGCTCACTAACACACACACACACACATGGACCCACACACACTCTGAAGTAGAGATAAACACTGTCTGCTGATGCCATTTCCATGAAATTTCCTACTGACGTCAAAGCCAAATGACCGTTAGAAGACATCCCAGAATACAACCCCTCCCACCCCCCTACCTCCGAACTTATCAAACAAACAAAGCCCCCACTGTCTGGCCGCCAAACCACAAGACGTACCAATCAATTTGAGGAACAGATCACGTCTTTATGGTTGGAGAAGATAATTTGTACGGTAACTGAACTTTCATGACTGGTACTTCCAGGGCTTCAAGGGGGGGGGGGGGGGGGGGGGGGGGGAGTCGGGGCAGATGAAACAAACACCATGGCCGTCACATGGCCCAAGTTTTATAATTGTTTTCATTGTGGTTTATTTTTGCCATGCTTTGTGTGTCTGTACACACTTTTATTTTGGCAGCCAAGGGGAAGTGGAGAGGTATCGCCACAGTGAAGAACCCCTGGTATTATTAAAAATGGCTTTGTGTGGATGACATAGGTTTGAGCGGGCAAGAGATTTGTGTTTTATTAAAGCCTTGGAGAAAGAGCAATTTAACAGTGGTCAAGTCCCAAGTATTTCTTATAAGCAGCTTATATATAAGGAATTTACAAAGTAATTAATAATACTAATTCTTACCCTCAAATGTTTTCTTCAAGTAAAAACAACCCTGTAAAACATAAAAGATTAGATTAGTTATACAACACAAGTTCTAGTTCTTGACCAAATAACTCGGCTATGCAGAGACAGTAAACAGAGACCAAAAACATTTTGTACAAATGTTATGTACAAAACTTAAAAAATGTTTGATTATAAAAATTAAAACAAATAAAAATAAAAATACCAGTATGGAAGTCTTTCCCATGGGGCCCACAACACCACACAGACCCCCCTACCCCGGCATCCAACCG
This sequence comes from Merluccius polli, assembly GCA_030340625.1. Taxonomy (NCBI): domain Eukaryota; kingdom Metazoa; phylum Chordata; class Actinopteri; order Gadiformes; family Merlucciidae; genus Merluccius; species Merluccius polli. Next base: position 24,887 of record JAOPHQ010005225.1, read on the forward strand.
GGTTCGGTCACGGTCAAAAAATTGTCCCAATTAGCTTTGCCCCGAGAATCCAGCACAACAACTGTTGTTGTTCGCCTGGACTCGTCAGGTGGAACATGCATTCCTTCATGGATTGACAAGTCTGTGTTAAACCTCCATATTTAGCTCTCATAAGCAGTTTGAGTATTATTTATGATGTATTCATTTATTTATTCATTCTTTTTTTGGGTATATATGTGTATATATCTTTTTTTTAACGAAAAATAATTGAAATATAGGTTGAAACATTGTGCTAGGCGACTTGTTTGAAAGCCACATCTTCCTGTGTTTCCCGATTGGTGTTTTTTTATTATAAGTATTATATGGATGCGTGAGCAGCGCATGTGCATTGCGTTACCTCTCTGCTGTGGCTCGCACGCCTGTGTTGTCCACACAGGCAGCGTTTCTGATGCAGCGCTGCTGCGTGGCTCTGCCAGCCAGCCCTATCTTTCTACATTGAGTTAATGTCCTTAAATAATACAATGTTTCATTTGATTTCATTATAAATGTAATTTATATTCATTCTCGACCGGAAAAGTTTATGAAGCTTATAAAAAATAACTAACAATAATAATAACTTGACAGAGCGCTTAATTTGAAACAGGAAGGGTTTTAAATAATTATATTTTATTCATGTCTGTTACATATTCTACAGATATAGACATTGAAACTGTGGGGGAAAAAAATAGGTTAGACTCTGAATCCCTGGAAGGAGGGATCCCCCACTCTGCGTGCCTTCTCAAGATTTCCTCCAAATCACTTCAAAATCGAATCAAAGTTTATTTATCATATGCACAGCAGACAGATGTATACCGTACAGAGAAATGCTTGGTTGCGAGGTCCACTCAACAAAAGGAAGAAAGAGATGAAAGGTTAGAGGGATAGTGCACACAAGTAAGCAAGTATCAAATAAATTTAACTTAACTTATAAATTATAAAATATATACAATACAATATAATATATATATTAACATTTTTTTTTAATGTTTTTTGTGTTTGAATGGTGCAAGAGTCTTGTTTCAGTTCAAAAGTCTGTTTCGGAGTCTGTTAGTGAGTAGTGTACAAGAGTACAAGAGGGGGCTGAGTATGCAGCCCTGGGGGGCCCCGGTGTTGAGAGTCACTGTGGAGGAGGTGTTGGTGTGAATCCTCACCACCTGGGGTCTACCCGTCAGGAAGTCCAGGATCCAGTTGCATATAGAGCTGTTCAGACCCAGGTGTCTGAGCTTGATGACGAGCTTAGAGGGCACTATGGTAAAGGATCCAGTGTCAGGAAGTGATGCGTTGATGTCGGTCTTGACTAGACGCTCAAAGCACTTCATAATGACGGAGGTTAGTGCAACGGGCGATAGTCATTTAGACAGGTTGCCTTGGATTTCTTGAGGACGGGAATGATGGTTGTCATATTGAAGCAGGTGGGGATTACAGCCTGGAGCAGGGAGAGGTTGAATATTGTCTGTAAATACGGCTACCAGCTGGACACGGCCAGGGGATGCCATCAGGACCGGGTGCTTTGTGAGAGTTAACCCTTTTCTCGTCACATCAGCCACTAACAGCACACTGTCATCCTGGGCCATGGGCATCCTCGTAGCAGGAACAATGTTTGTGGCCTCAAAGAGAGCATAAAAAGTGTTCAGCTTATCTGGGAGAGAGGCACACGTCTACATGACACAGTTGGACTTCCCTGGTTTATAGTCTGTGATGTTCTGTATAAGGTGTTTTTTTCTTGCCCTTTGGGGGGCCGGGGTTAGGGGCTGTTGTAAATGTGTGACCTGTGAAGCCCTTTGAGACTGTAACTGTGATTAAGGGCTATCCAAATAAAATTGACTTGACTTGAATCTATAGATAAGCGGCCTGTGTGACTGCTCTAACCTGTTAACATGGGCTGCTCTAACCTGTTAACATGGGCTGCTCTAACCTGTTAACATCGGCGCCGAAATGAAAAGCAAGAGATAACACCACGCACATGCGCTGCTCACGCAGGCAGTCTGTCCCAGGCATTAGTCATAGCTAGGTTGTAATATGTTTTACAATTAACTTTACGCAGTACTTGACACGCCTTCCGTACCCCATAACTCGATTTATAAAAAGTTCACATGGCTTATCTGACACGCATGTTTTTCCCTGGCAAGTGAATACATTCACTATAGGTAGGGGCTATAGGGGCTTTAATTGTTTTGCATATGTCATGTAATGTCTTGATGACTTCAGTAAAGGGGAACCGCCACGCTCGCTATTTTGTAATTTAAGAGAGTACTGCTTCATATGCGTGTTGTGAAAAAATCACAAAATCAACTCGGAAACAAATTTGATGTTGCAGACCACAATTTTCACAACACGCACTACTACTGAAGCACTACTCTTGCTTATTGGAAAATAGCCAAGCGTGACAGTTCCCCTTTAATGCTGAGTTCATGTGTTTACTGGGTTTAATCTCTTGTCTTATCTTTCAGTATCCAAATCCTAGTTGAGTTCCTCGTGGAATTTCCCCCCCCCCCCCTTTTCCCTGTACTTAGAAAAACTGTTTCATTGTACACAAGATTACCATTACTTAACCCTAGGCGGCTGATAAGTAGCCCTTGTGGGGCTTGCTAATTACAGTGATTCAATTTGCACGAGCGTGTGTGTGTGCAGTGTTTCCATGCGATTTTATTATAAGCGTGCAGCTGAAAAAAAAACGTATAAAAAAACGAATAAAAGGAGATTAATTTTCTGTAAGATCATTGGAAAGAAGAGCCGAGTGCATTCCTGCATTTCTACAACAGCAACTCTTGGACTTGAATAACAAAGTATTTTAGCGAACAGTATCAATGGTGGTTACATATGCATTTGCTTACAATGTTCACTCAGAATGTGTGCACTCACTGTATTGTAAGACGCCAATGATAACGGCGTCCACCAAATGGTGTATATGTTATTTATTTTTATTGATTTTCAAGTATTTTCACATTTTTTCAACATGACATTGGCAATGAGCTGGCAGTGACCTTATAGGATAGTTGCTAGAACAATATACTGCATATGTACATAAGCTTCATTAAAAAAAGGTAATAATGACAAAAGCGTTAACGTCAACCAGCAATAACAATGGCAAGTTAAAAACCTGAATCATTACATCGTCAATCTCACTGGATCATACCAGTGAGATTGACGATGTAATGATTCGGGTGTAGGAGCAACTGACCAATGTGTTTCATTTTCTGATTATAATTTTTATAATCGTCTTCTTTTTTTTTACAGGGGAAGTAGCCATGGCAACGACTCCTCACATTTACCACTGCCGGTCCCCGAACATGGAGTACTTTACGTGCTGGTGGCATCCAGTGGGGAACATCTCGGATGGAGAGGAGATCACCTACAGGCTCAACTACAACAAAGAGTATGTACTTTTGTAACAGTGTAACGCTGTATCAGGCCACACACGACTGATTAGGTCTTGGGGTCTTTCTAAAAGATCATTGAAAAGAAGAGCCAAGTGCAAAATTAATCTACATTTGTACATCAGCAACTCTGTGAAATTGTTAATTGATTGTTTATTTACTAGTGTAGGGAATTGATGGCTCACGGGTTAAAAATAACCGTAATGTTAGGTTTGAACTTAACTAGACCGGAAGGTTCATTTAGTGTCCTTGTCTTGTTAGTGCACACTTGTTAAAAAAAAGGAAGGATACAATTATATTGCAGATGTTTGTCCTCAAAAGGGCAGTCGTAGATATACTAGTGGTAGGTGTGCTTCTGGTTGAGTCAGCACTCGGAAGAATCGATGCGTTCTGAAGCTGTCAAATAAGACAAAACTTTCATTTCATTTCACTTGAATTTAGCCTTCAAACACCCATGGTGTCGTATATGTATTCGTTTTTTTCATCGCAGTAAGGGGCCCGTGCACGAATGTCCCGACTACATGTCCGGCGGTGCTAACAGCTGCCACTTCGACAGCAGTCACACGTCCATCTGGAAGGTCTACTGCATGATGGTGACCGCCGTCACGGCAAGCTGGAACTCCACCTCCAAGCCGTACTGCGTGGACGTGGCCGACATCGGTGAGACACGACGAGACCCAATTGCACCACCCACCACCACCATCCATACTACGTGGCTTTAGGTCCTATTATTGCATACCCAGGAGAAGTCTTTGGACCCTCGGTAGTGTGTTTGCAAGCCCCTTCTTTGCTATAGTGACTCATGGCTTGTAATTAGTCTCTGCCCACACTGTTTTACCGTATATGAATACATGAAACCTCTGACATATGACATGCCTCATCTGATCAATTAGATAAAGCCTGGTAGAGGGCCGAGTTGAGTGGTTGTGGGCTGCCTTCGTCCAGAAATAGATTCTTGTTTCTATCTGCGAATACTGTACCAATTTTATACACTTTTATCTATCCACCTAGAGCATCCAGGCAATCATGTTCGGTGGAGGGCCATGTTCATGCAGGGTTTCATTCCAACCCAACACTACAGCAGCTGATTTAACAGATTAGCACACATTGAAAGAGACGGTAGGCTAGTACCGCATGCTCGCGGTGGACTTCTATCAAGAACAAATCAACTGAATGGAAATGGAAATGACTACCACAACTACAAACTACAAAGTTGGTACAGGAGGAGGAATGATCCTCTCCCGGCACAGAGGGGAGTCATTGTAGGTGGCTATTACGATTGGGCAGGAATTACGTCGCTGCAGTGAGGGCTAAAGACACTCAGGCACAGAGCCAGCCTTCTTTATCAGTTTGTTGAGTTTGCTGCTGCCCCCAACAGATGGCTGTAGAGAAATTGCACTTGCCACAACAGACTGATAAGAGATATGCAACATCCTGCTACACACATTGCAGAAAAAAAGAAAAAAAAAACATACCACGGTATTATATATAATAAAACATTTTTAGCCTAGACATTGATAATATTACAAATTACTGTTACTATTTATAATAAGTATTTTTGAATTCAGTCTTTACACATAATTGTGAAGCTACAACGCCCCCCCCCCCCCCCCTCTAATAAAAAAAACAAAAAAACTTTGCAATCATTCTGTGTTTGTAGGTCCAAAAGCGTCTGCTAAATGCCCTAAATGTAAATGTAAAGTCAGCCATGAGTCCAGCATGCTAATAACAGTGTTACCTTATCTCATACATGGGGGTGGCCCAATGGGGCACCTCCCCACCCCCCCACACACACATGTACACCTCCCGAAGGACATTGTTGCAGGACGCCTTAACCATAACCGTGACATTTCTACAATTCCCTGTTATCCAGTTGTCTTCCTTCTCTCCCGACTACAACTGTGTTGTTATAACTGTCAAACACCAGCAGAGTTTATTCAAGCAAGGTTTTCTCATGTTTCTCACAATGCACTACCAGCAGGGCCATTTTAAGTTCAATGACCCACATGACCCCTTCCCATTCCTTGAAGAACACACAATGGACATTGTGCAAAATGGAGAACATTTTAGCCTAGTTCAAGTTAGTTTACGGAAAACAAAGATTTGTTTTATTTGAAACATAACAAGTTTATAAGCATTCAAGAGCACTTTTGCGGCAAGCTCTGTTAATTTCTGACCCTGCCTCTGTCATGCTGCTGGCGCGCTTTCCCTTTCCTCCCCTTTGTGGCGCTAACCACCCCCCCTGATATTGCCTACTGCTCATAGTCATCATGCTAATATGGTAAGAGGGAAAGCACTCTGCGTGCAGTTTCACTCATCTGTCAGAGCATTGTTCATGACAGAGAAACAGAAACACTGTTCAACCAGGGCTTTGTTGCTAGGTAAATTTGCAAATGCAGGATGTGTAAATGTGTAAATCAGCTTCGCTGTTTTCTGCCATGCAGTGTCTGTAATATATATATATATATACAGGTATATATATATATATATACAGGCGCGCTGGAACCTGTTTCATGTGAGGGGGGGCTGGGGGCTACGACGGGGGGGGGGGGGGGGGGGGGATGCGCGATCGTCGACGGGGGGGGGCTGGGTGCGCGATTTACGACCGACTGAGGCAATATGAGGGGGGCTGCAGCCCCCGCAGCCCCCCACCTTCCCGCGCTAGTGTATATATATATATATATATATATATATATATATATATGCATAAAATCAAGTGGCATGTGGATACAAAAATGAACAATAAATGAGTGTCAGTTGCTAAATCATGTCAGATGAGGGTTTTATGTATGTTTTATGTAATTTGATTAATAATTTGTTGAAATGGCTGTCTGTAAATATGTGAATGATAAAAATGAATATATATGTGTGTGTGTGTGTGTGTGTGTGTATAAATAATGAAATGCAGAGATGAATGGCAGCTGATGGACAGGGAGTGTTATGCATAGGAGTGAGAGTGGCAACATGTAACGGTTGTACGTGTTCAACGTGTTCCCTATACACAGTACAGACGGAGGCACCTGTCAACATGTCCTACGCGTTGCGGGAGGCCGGTGGGGACGAGATGGGCCACAGCGCCTTGCTGTCCTGGAGCTACCCGGTGCCGGAGGACCTGCAGTATGGCTGGATCACCCTAGTGTATGAGCTGCAGTACCGCCGCGTCACGGAGCCTGACGACTGGAAGGTGTGCAAAACGGCGACCGGCTCGTTAGTTAGGAAATTAGTGTATCTTGAGTGTTGGTTACTTTTGAGGTCAGGAACGATATTTGAAATGACCAAATTTGAAGGGCCCAAATATTCCTAAGAAGACGTAAAATTATGTTTTTGAATGAAGCGAAGAGTACAGCCATGCTACCTTTGGGAGCGTGTCTATGTTCCCCGGGTCCTATGTTCCCCTCTTTGTATGAGACTGGGGAACATAGGACCCTTTTTTTATAAAAGGGTCCTATGTTCCCCGCTTTTCCCAAAAAGGGTCCTATGTTTCCCTCTTTGTATGTGACCGGGGAACATAGGACCCTTTTTCAAAAAAGGGGTCCTTTGTTCCCCGAGAGGGTAACATAGGACCCAGGGAACATAGGACCCTTTTTCAAAAAAAGGGTCCTATGTTCCCCAGTCTGTTACTTTTTCCATCATTACTGCAACGGTAGGCCTGCTGGCCATGCTGAGAGTCTACCGTAAAGATTGATAGATTGCGGGGAACATAGGACCCTTTTTGGGAAAAACGGGGAACATAGGACCCTTTTTTACTAAAAAAGGGTCCTATGTTCCCCGAGCGGGGAACAAAGGACCCGGGGAACATAGCGATGACCCCCTACCTTTGCGCTCTGTGTGTGAGAAAGAGATTGTTTGTTTTTCAATTTGAAATTGAAATGACCAAACTCATTTTTTTCAAATTTGAAATTGAAATGACCAAACTCATTTTTTTCCCACCCACCAGGTGAAGCAGCCTCAGCGGGAGTCTCAGTTGGAGCTCATGGGCCTGCCGGTGGGGGAGTACCTGGTCCGCGTGCGCTGCCGCTCCCACAACTACGGCCTGTGGAGCAAGTGGAGCTCCCCAATACGGATGGCCATCCCAGCCCGGCCGCCGGCAGGTAAACAAGGCTAACACCAGCCAGTAAAGACTGCCGACTTTTCTAAGGTTGGCAAACGCTGGCTAACATTGACTATTCCTGGTCTATGTTGGCTAGCATTGCCTGAGTTGGCTAAAGACGGTTATGTAGTTTAGTTCCCCACCATGCATTTCCTAGAAAAAGTTGTTGACAAACTTGAATATAGTAGTCTAACAATCTGCCACATTAGCTAACTGTATATCTGAGTAGAGGGTTAACCCTAACCCTAACTCAGAATTGATAAGAAATAAAAATTATGGTGACTAGTTTTTTTTTGTTTTTTTGTTTTTACTATTGCATTTAATTCAGTGTTGACAATAACATTATGGAAGTTATGAGCATATGTGGTGTGAAGCATCACTGGATCAAATACGAAGTTTGGTCCAAGGTGGACTAATCACAACCGACACATCCCATAACATTATATAACTGTCGAAGATTACGATCTCAGTAATGTCACTATGATTATTGTAACCTCCCATTGTAATGATGCAATAAATGCTCAGATTAAACTGTTTGTGCTCTGGTAATGACCGGGTTCTACTAAAGTCAATGAAATCAATTGCAGTAGTAGTAGTAGTTGACGTAGCATGTATGCACTGCACTTGTTACGGTGTTACTATGCACACAATACTATGCTGTGAGAAACCTCCTCAGTCGGCACCGTCAAAAGGCATGAATCAGGGTTGTCATGCACCGTTTTTGTTGCCCTGGGCATGACAACAAGAGACAAACGACGTGACAATCACAACAGAGCAACAGAGATGACAACCTCTTATGAGGTGAAGGGGTTTAATGCCGTTCAATGCGTACATTTCAGCTCAATGTTCTTTACCTCTGACCAGGCTGAACAAACACCTGACTGAGAGCATAGGTCGAATCCATTATTGCAGAAGAATCAAATCTAACTCGCAAAAGGTGTTGAGATTTAACTGTGATTTGTCGCCCTCCTCCTATCGCAGGCAAGATGCTGGTCCTGATCCTGGTGGTGGGAATTGGGGTTGCGACGCTATTGGTTATCGGCTTCGGAGTCCTTCCACAAGGGAAGAGGTGAGGTGCAACCAGCTCACCCTCAGAGAGAGTATTTAGTAAACCTTTGCATGCATTTTCCCATAACTTTTGTGTTTTTACATGTTTAAGAATATCAAAATGAATATTGATATGGCAATATCATATTTTGTCAAATCTCCTCATATTTTTGTGTGTGTGTGCATGTGCATGTTGTGTGTGTGTGTTTTTTCTAACCTCTTTCAGGATCAAAGCCCATTTATTTCCACCAATTCCTAAGCCTCGTATTGGAGGTATCGATCCACTGCTTTTGAAGGTAAAAGCACTCACAATGTGCACACACATAATGTACTCCCTTACACATCTCTCCCTACCACTAAAACAATGGTTTCCGCCTCGACCCAAAACAGGGGCCTCAGTCTACACAACGTTCCTCATGTTCCGTTATATTATCCTTGTTCCTCTAAAGCCCAAAGCATACAAGAGCGCAAATTTCGCCTCATATTTGTAGCGCGACACAAACAACAACTAGAATCATATTGTTTTAACCGAGCAAAAGCATACAGAGCAGCATTGCTGTATTTTTCTCTACTCGTCTTTGATGCAAAAATGTAAAAAACATTATTTTGCGTCTGGCCCAATACAGGGTGTGTGTGCTTTGGGCTTAATTTAGGGTCCCGCGAGGTATCAAAGAAGCTGTAGGTCAGATTTAAGAGCTATTATTTGAGTGTAAATTGTTAGAAAAGCCATGAAATGCGCTGAGAATATCCGTTTCGTCTCGACTGCGCCTGCCTGGAGGTTTGCGACATATAGTGCATTCAATTGCATTTTAAGAGGGATTAACAAGGTCTTAAAAAGGTCTTACATTTAACTTGTTGAAATCTGCAAATACCCTGTACATAACCGACTACATTTCCATTTCCCCATCTCCCACCCCCTCCCTCAGAAGGGGAAGCTGGACGAGATCGACCACCACTTCCGCACCTTCCACAGCTACAGCCACCCCATCCTAGGCGAGGAGGTGTGGAACTACATCAGTGCAGAGGACGGCTTCACTGCCGCCCCGCCCAGCTGTGCCCTCTGGCCCGAGCACGTGCCCAGCGGCCAATGGGACAAGCCGGCCAATCCGGACGGCGAGGCCACGCGGTCGGTAATGCTCCAGGACCACCCCGCCGGCGCTCCCCTCCAGTCGGCCATGCCAGCGATCACGCAGTCGTCTCTAAACGCAACATCATACTGCGGCCTCCCGCCACCCAAGTGCCTGGATGACGCGTATGCTCGGCCCGGCATGGCAGGGGAGTGGGCATGGCCTACGGCGGTGGTGGTGGCGGTGCCCGTGTCAGACTACAGCCAGCTGGTGGCGCAGCCCTCTGCCCCCCAGAACCCGGAGGACGTTGCGGTTCACCATCCTGTCCCTCCGCCGCTGCAGGACTTTTACACCTGCGTGCAGCTACTGAGCGACACCGGGGAGGTAAACCTGGTGCCCTGTCTGACCCCGGCGCCACGGCCGCAGGCCTCCGGCCACGAGGACATGGAGGAGGAGGTGAAGAGGAGACAGCTGGCAGATTACCTGGCCCAGAAGAGCAAGTCCAGTGATTCCTAACTGAACCGTATTGGCGGTCGTGGGGCGGAGGGCAGACGGCAACCGGTGAGGCATGGAAGTGTGTCTCGCCTCTACATGGATACTGGCACACAAACACAGGTGCTGGAAAATCCAGGTGCTGGATCCGGTAACTTTGGTTCAACAATGGAACATGCATTTACGTCAAGCAGTAGTGTCAACTGCAAAAGGTACCATCTTACGTTGTATGTTTAATCATTTCAAATTTGAACTCGTAAGCCAGATTTGCTGTTCCACTGGATATCACAAAGCTACACATTGTGTGTGACACTCAGGAATATGTAGCACAATAAAGCATGTTTTTTATTTATACAGTATATAAATTATAAATCACGGCATAACACAAAGAGTTATGCTACATTTGTAATAATTTGCTGAAATGTTCAAGTGAGGTGAAACAACAGTACTGGATCTGTATTTTTGGGATTATGGTTTGTAAGAAGGAAAATGAATGCACTTAATATAACAGAGGTAGGCCTCATGTACAATTGGCTCTAATCGAAACTAAGATGGTCTAAGATGACCTATGTATTTTTTAGCCATTTTGTTAGCTGTTTGTGACGAATAATTGTACGTTTAAGTGTTATATGTTATAAACTGGGACTAATAATGAATTGTGAATTATTGTTCCAATTGTGTGATTTTGGGTGGCCACAAAAACTAAATGTTAACCTTCGATGAAAAGATCTCCTGAGTAGATGACACAAATTTTTTTGTGATTTGCCTTATTTTTACAAAGGATATAGAGAGACTATATTTAATATGTTCATACCTTTTTATAAGGAACCTTTTTTTTAATGCTGTCGTTTCCTTGACGGATCAGCATAACAAAATGTATTCACAGAAATCGGCACAATGATCCGACGACCTCTCTCCTCCCGAACACATGCACACAAATTCAGGAAACTTAAGTGTCCTCTCCCACTTTCAGTGATGTATTCTTCTGTTGTCTGCCATTGATGTCTGTCTGAATATAAAGTAAAGTAAACTGTGGTTTCTTCTACTTTTTTGACCAATTTCTGCTGCTGTTGTTCTTTATTGCTTGGTCCTTCGTGGCGTCGTCATTTCATTCTCCTTTCGAATAAATCCTAAGAAATTTTAAAGGACCTAAAAAGACTCAATATCTGTAAATGTTAAAATGTTTGTCAGTCAATCAGTTGTGGTTCAAGAAAGGAAGTGTGTGTGTGTGTGTGTGTGTGTGTGTGTGTGTGTGTGTGTGTGTGTGTGTGTGTGTGAAGTTGTACACAGCGATATATAATAAAATGCATTTGATGCTATTCAGATTGTTTAAAATCTAACCATGTACACACCAAACCAAATAGGTATTAAAATGAAATGCCTGTTTTTTGTTTGTAATTTGTTTTGTCAATGTAGCGATCACTATATAATAACAAAATATCAGCTCGACTCACAGTTCAAATTACACAGTGACACAACCTTCAACTTGTTGGCATTGCAAATCACTTCATTTCCAACCAGTCTGTGAAAGACTGAGTGACTAATACACTACTAGGTAACCATGGACAAAATGCATTACAAAAATAGAATGCTGCGTACCGTCCAGATTATTATTATTATTATTATTATTATTATTATTATGTAATTACACAGCAGGTAGTACGGACACATCATCGATGCTGGTGATCTGATAGCGGAAAGTACATAATGATAGTCATTACAGATATTCCCATTAGACCAATATTGTACAAAATATGTATTGTCTTTCTGAGATTCAGAGCTACATTTTCATTGGACAAAATCACAAATTTGGGGTAATTTCCAGGTCAAATTCAACAACATATTTTAACCGTAAAAACATCCTCTACAATCAGAGTAGATAATGAAATGCCAGAAAAGGGAATATGACAAAGCATCATTCTTTCCAGCCGAAATTGTCATGGCTGATTTGCAATGAATTAATATCTTCCCGAAAAAGGTTGATTGTTAAATAATTATGTAATTATGTAAACTTTTCTTTGGCTCTCCTAAGAACAATTTCAAGTAATGACATTTTTTATGGCTCTGTCAACTGAAAAGGTTCCCGAACCCTATTAAGACGCTACAAATGTTGATTTAAGTGAGAGGGAATGGCAGCAACCTTATACTTCCACTACAACCCTCTTGTAGTATTAATTAATTTAAAAAAAAAAAAAAAAAAATCTCTCTCTCTCTCTCTCTCTCTCTCTCTCTCTATATATATATATATATATATATATATATATATTACAGATGGGCATAGATTAAAATCTTTAATCTAGATTAATCTAATGGTAATCTTGAAATGAATCTAGGTTAATCTAGATTAAGGTGGCTCCTTTGAATGATGTCGAAGGTGTCCATAATATGTATTTGCTGCATAAATAATGACTTATTTAGTGCTGCAGAGCTTTTTCTTCAACGGCGGGTGCTACCGGAGCCTTTAGTTGCCCGATTGTTGAGCGGGGGGGTGGGGGGGGGGTGCTACCAGAGGATTTCGGTTCGCGATAAAAATATTATCGCCGATAAAAGTTTTGCGTTATCGCAGCGCGGTAACGCCGATAACGGCCCATCACTAATATATATATATATATATATAGATAGATATAGATATAGATATATAGATATAGATATAGATATATATAGATATATACATATAATTAAGGGTTAGAGTTGCATTTTAGGACCTAAATTCACATATATACATATTAGTTTACAGTTACAGTTACATGTGTGTGTGTTTACAACAGAAGCTATTGTAAACACAAGCTTTTGCGTGACATGCATTGTGAAACAATTAATTTACAATTTCATTGATTTGCCCACTTAGTGTCCTCTCAAGTCCCCCTCATTATTGAGGACAGTCCCCACATTGCTGTGGTTATCAGTTGAATCAGTGTGTTGAATGTTACTTAGTTGAATGGTCATGAGGTGTTACTGAGACAATGTTGATATGTTGATATATATGGATACTAGATACCAAGCAGACGACGCAGACCACCGATGGACTCTTGCCTACCATTGGTGGGCACTTACCATTGCTTTGTCTGCATTCTCACATTGTACAAGATCAGGGTCCTTATACAAAATCAATTTTGTACTGTGATATTTCCAAGAGAGGAGCTATTTCAAGGTAGGACTCCTTTGGTGCAAATGAAAGAACATAAACATTGGCATGGCAACACAATTACAAGGTGAAGACTATGACAAACAGTTATCAGACATCCACAAAACAAATCAGGGGGGGATCCTTGAAGACCAATGTTTCAAATAAAATAAAATAAAAAGCCACAGGGCGATGGGATTTTGTCAAAATGGCAGGGCTTGGGTCATTATGCACTATAAAGGCCCTGGCATAGTGAGAGGGTTTATTTTATTTATTTATTTGTATTTAATTCAAACAACCTTAACAATAAAAAGGTCAAATCAACATAAAAAACACCAAGGCAGTTGCAACAGGTGCATCATTTTTTTTTAAAAATAATGTACAAAAATGTAAGCCGTCTAGTTTAGGAATAGCTTTTTCAACGGCAGATATGCATACTTATGAAATATCAGTTAATCATAATTGTCATTCCTCTCACAGCAGCCACCAATGTACACAGAGAGACAGAGAGGGAGAGAGAAAGACGCCCCCCCCCCCCCCGCCATGTCCCCTCACCCCTCCAGCAGTGACATGGTGGGTTTGGGGGGGTGGGGGGTTGTAAGGTGTGAAGGGAGGGGTTTCCAGAATCCAGCGCAGAGTGTTGACAGGGGGTGGGGGAGAATGACAGCACAGAGACTGACCTCACCCCCCCCCCCCCCCACCCACCCAGAGGGGCTAACTTTAGGTCCTCAGTCTAGTCAGTCAGACCAACAGCCACTATAGTGACTACAGGCGATCGCTGACGGTCTCCGACCCCAGTGGAGGTAAGAAGTTTAAAAATACTGTTTTTACTGTGTGTGTGTGTGTGTGTGTGTGTGTGTGTGTGTTTGAGTGTGTGTGTAGTGAAAGTGAAGGCCCGTCGTCTGCTTTTATGGTTTAATTTTGTCGTTTGAGTATTTAAAAAACAAGTACGCTGTCCTCCAGGGTGTGTTTGTGGCGTCGCAGTCCATTTGCTCCACTGAGCCTCTTTGGGGTCAGCTGTCGCTCAGGCTAAATATAGGCTGGCTCACAGGCCTGATATCACTCCTACTGAGAGACACACACGCACACACACATATGTCACAGATATTTGGTATTTTATTTCTCCTGCTCTCTTATTTCTCTCTATTCTCTTCAATGTACTTATTTCTTTGCCGTTGAAGCTCAAATGCTTTGATCTAGCATTACGGCTGAAGAAATGACAGCTTATGTGCCTTGCCGCCACCATAGCAGCCGCCATTCTTCAAGCCAGCGTAGGTAAAAAGGCACAAAAGAGAGAAAACAGGCAAATTGTAAACCACCGCACAGCGCTTGTTTCCATGCGTCAGAGTGTGGCAGTAAAGGGCAACGAAAGTGTATGAGTGTGACGCTTTTGTGATGGATTAACAAAATTATAACCCACACCAATCCACACTATTCTGTGTGGATTGGTGGCTGCTGTAAAAGGTTGGAACTGATATTTCATAAATGTGTATCTGGCATTGAAAAAGCTAAAAGCCTTACATTTTTGTACATTATTATTATTATTATTATTATTATTATTATTATTATTATTATTCAGTGTTCATGCTATGCTCAGTACTGTTCCATCAAAAAAAACTAAGACATGAATGCACTTGTTGCACCTGCTTTGTTGGATTTTTTATGTTGGGTTGTCATTTTCTAATGTTAAGATTGTTGACATTTACCATTAAATAAACCAAGCTATAGATAATGAAACCTTTCAAAATCTGCATTTGCGCATCCCTTTCACATGATCTTTGCAGGATCATGAGAAATAAACACCTTAGTACTTGATATGACAACACAGTGCATTATGTCCGTGTTTATCTAGAGTATAAGCAGCAGTTTATTGGTCATTTTTTTGATCTGGGAGCATTTAAAATGCGTTTCAAGTTGTCATGGTTTCTCCAAAGATCTGAAATGTTCCCCACCCAACTAACCAATACGGCTGCTAGGTGAATGTCTGGGGCAACAGAGAGCTCCATGCTCCTATCATTTCAAATAACGCTAATTGAGTTCTTTGTTTCCTTCAACAACGAAGACATCTGCAAGACAGCCCCTTCTGCGAGGCAAAACATTCCTACAGGAAAAAGAGGGATCGCGGTTGCCATGGCGTCGGAGAGGGAGAGCGAGGGTCACGTCACCCTGCAGTCAGGTGATGCAGACAGAGACGAGGAGGCCGGCGACGTCACGAGCATCCAGTCGCACTACCTCCGCTCTCCGTCCCCCAGCAAGTAAGGCCGCTGGAGTAGCCACTGTCTGTCTGTGTGTCTACCTATGTATGTATGTATGTATGTATGTATGTATGTATGTATGTATGTATGTATCTGTCTGTCTGTCTGTCTGTCTGTCACTCTATCTCTATCTATTTACATGTCGATTTACTGTATACTGTGTATATACTGTACTGTATCTAGTCTCTCTCTTTTAAGATTCAACATTCAAAGGGCTTTATTGGAATGGAAAACGTACATTTACATTGCCAAAGCACAACAAGTACAATGAGACACAAAACTTACGATACGAGATTGTCTCTCCATCTCTCTCTCCTCCTCTCTTGTCTCTCTCCATCTCTCTCTGAGTCCCTCTCACTCATTCTCCATCCCCCCTCGTTGTCTCTCTCTTTGTGTGTCTCTCCTTCATCTCGCTCCCTCGCCTTTATCTATGTGCTTCCTTTCTGCCTCTCTCTCTCTCCATTTCCCCCCTGCATGTGCCACCCGTCGACAAGTGGATAGATGATCTCCAATGGAGAATTGTACACAGGGATCTTATTGCTATGAACAGACATGCAGCCCGCCTGGATCCAAGTAGAGGGGAGGGGAGTCTTTTCTGTGACGGTTTAGGAGTGGTGTTTTTCTTCATCTTTTTGTTTTCGGACCAAGATACACCATCAGGCAGAAGTCAACGATTGTCCTGATGAACTATTTATCGGGAGTAGCCAGGTTGGCCTTTTGGAAAACCAGGAAAAATAGGACTTGGACACTTTTAGGATGACATGGGGCATTGGGGAGGTGTTGTGTTCCATCGTTTTCTATTATTTTTGTGTCTGGATATGTAACTGTCAATCCATAACTGTAAATAAACGTGACCCTACAAATAAAAAATAATTTCTCTCTCTCTGTCTCTCTCTCTATCTCTCTTTAGTTTCTCCATGGTGTCAGAGTCCAGGTTCTCCATGATCTCGGGTTCCGATGCAGAGAGTATCTTCATGGAGCCCATCCACCTGTCCTCCGCCATCGCCGCCAAACAGATCATCAACGAGGGTGAGGTGAACTTGTCTCGCGTCGTGAGACTGTCAGTTTTGAAAGTTGGTTCTGACGGCAGTGAGGCCACACTGATCTTCAGAGAGAAACTGAAATGAGACAAACACGATAACAAAAAAAATAATGTAACCCTTTATTTAGTCCCCTAATAACCTGGTATTTACTAGGAAACTAGATGTTAACAAAATATAGTTATTAGGAAATACCCAAAGAACTGGCTAGTACGTACAAAGTTATTACTTAGTAAGTTATTACATAGTAAGTACCTGGAAACCTACCAGGAAACTAGATGGTAAAAAAACAGCTACTAAGAACACAAACACAACACAAATAACTTGATAGTAAGTACTAGTACATGAAAACCTATCAGGAAACTAGATGGTAATACAATATAGGTATTAGTATAGCATGGTACTATACTAATACTTTCTTAATAATCATAGATCTTAATAAACATATATGGACACAATTAGTACCAATAAGAAAAAAAGAGTCAGTACTGTTATTAGTAAATAATAGTCAGTAAGTTATTATAAATTATTAATGATTAATTATTATTATTAATAAGGAAGCCTACTAAAACTAGATGGTAAAAAGATGGGTATTAAGTTAAAGTAAGTTAAGTACCCAAATAAATGGTTAGTAAATACTTAGTTATTACCCAGTAGGTTCATATTACTTACTAAGAAACACCCAGAACAAGAACACTGACCTGAAGACCTGAAGAAAGAAAACGCTGAACTAAAAGCAAGCGCACTCGAAGTAAGTGGTGCAAGCGCTGCTGGAATTTAAGACTCAAGAAGGAACAAGAGGGAGAAAATTGATGAGCTTCTTGAAGATGTCAAAGAAACTGTTTCATAACTCAAAGAAATATATGCTACAGAAAATGTATTAATACGTGATGATTGGGACATGGTTTTGAATGAATGGATTAACAGCAAATCTACAGACCCTCATCCTAACACTGTAACACTGTAACACTGTTAACACTGTAACCCCTGCAACACGTTATGCCTTCATGACCCGTGGAGAGAAAAAAAGTCAAAATAAGTGTTCTTGGTTCAAACCAGATGCCGCAATCAAATCTAGAATAGATTATTGGTTAGTGGTAGAACCAAGGCTTTGTCAAATATTAAAATATGAAATATGTGAAATATCCCCTCCACCACAAATAAACTATTTTCCTTGCGTTCCAAATTTGATAGAACTCAAAAGCTTGAGGGCATTGCTCAGGTCAAGATCTAAGTAGAACGAAGAAGAGAAAACTGTGTACATCTGTAGACTGGAAAAAAAACATCAGGATAGGTAATCTATCAAATTAACATTCATTGCAAATTAAATAAGTGCATTCTATCAAAATATGTACAGCTCATCCTTTTCTGTATCAGATTCTGACTTTTTCTTGGACAAAATTTAGGATTTTGTTCCTCAAATTGACAGTGACTACAGGGAAGAATGTGATGAGGATTTTACTATAGAGTAAGTCATGTGCTTAAAATTAGATAAATCTCCTGGCCCTGATGGTCTGGGTCTCGCTTAGAAATCTCTTTTCTTTAGAGAAGCTACAGCAAATTTCTCACTACCAATTAGCATGAAACAAGACGTGATTATACTCACACTAAAGCCAGGCAAAGACAGTAACATTTTAGATAACTATCCCCCAATTTCACGGTTATAAATTACTAACCTACATTTACACTAATGGATTAAAGGGGCTATAGACCAGTGGTTCCCAAAGTGGGGGTCGCGACCCCCCAGGGGGTCGCGGGACGCCGAGGGGTGGGTCGCAAAATGATTTTCATAAATCACATACATTTTGAAAAAAAAAAAGAAAAGAAAATCAGCCATAGTTGTAAAAATTATATAACATGGTAGTTCAAATTATAATTAGGGCCGGGACTTTAACACGTTAATTAAGATTAATTCATTACACAAAAATGAACGGGTTAAAACAATTGACGCATTTTAATGGCATCATCGGACGGCTCCGGAACAACATGACTGGATAAGATCGCCATTCACTGTAACCACTGCAAGTCATCTGTCAGCCGGCATGGAGGACGCACTGGTTGAGCTGTCGTGTGACCGCACTTTAAAGACACATTTTAATTCGAAGACGCTTGCTGAGTTCTGGATTTCAGTCGAGAGGGAATATCCACAGCTGTCCAAGGCCGCGATGGACGTACTGACGCCGTTTGGCTCCACATACCTGTGCGAAAAAGCTTTCTCTGCACTGACGTATATTAAAAATAAATACAGATCACGTCTAAATGTGGAGGATGATCTCCGTGTGGCCGTCTCCGCAATTAAACCGAGAATTGACCTGCTGTGTTCCGCGCATAGCGCGCATCCATCTCATTAGCTGAAATTTAGTTGCCAGCAACAATGTACATAATGTTTACAACAGTTTGTGGATATTACCCAGAGATATTCTTCTGTTCAATTGGAAATGAAAGTTATGTTATAGTAAAGTTAAGGTAAAGTTAATGTTAGGGATGGGCATAATTAATCGATGATCGATCATTGATCGTTAAGAAATGTGTCGATCAATTTATATTAATGTTATCGATCAAAAGGACGTTAGTTTGTGTTGCATACTGTGAGTCTTGAAGCGGTGCGGTGATCGCGGCTTTAGTTCCCCGTGTCTGATCACTGTAATTCGGAGCGTGAATATCGGTTGAATATCTAATATCTTTCTAACTTTAAAAAACACTTTAGTATTTTTAAGACGATAGTCGCACATCCCTCGTAACTACGCCGTGAAGGTGAACCCTCCCGGACTCCGCTATTAACATGAACCGCTCCGCCGGAGGAGCCGCACATCCACACGCACCGGACACCACAATACAAAACAACATGTTTTACATTTGATTTTAAATAAAGTTGTGTGCAGTTATACGGTGAATACGATTATTGATTAATAACCGATCGCGTACTGCGGTCAAGACAGCCGTCTCTCGGTTTCGCGTGGTCAAGCCAGCCGCTCCAACATTTTCAATATTTCCATAACTGACATTTTAGCAAAACGTTCAGCCTCATATATGTTTTCTGACTAAGGTATTTCTTTTAGATAGTTCATGCAATTGTTTCTAAATGTGTGGCTCATCTTTTTGTTGCGAGCCTTTTCCGAGCGCTGGCCGCATATTGTATGGGCATATGTCGGCCTTTTACCTTTTATTCAAAACAGTTATACAGTTTAAGGCCCACTTTTACTGCCTTGTTTGATTATTGTTGGCCGATAAGTAGGCTACTTATTGTGATTGGAATACAGATGTAGTCTTGTTGGATCGTTTCCAAACCTTTAAGAGCGCATGTAGGCGCATATGTTCGGCTTTTACGAGCGCCGCATAGGCCTATAACCAGGGACGGGCTGCCATAGGGAGGTTCGCCGGACGATTTCAGGCCGATTATTTTGTATTTTTTATTTTGTGTATTATTATTTTTGGGCCGGTCCAGATTATTGGGCCGGTCCAGGACTGTCAGAATACGTCGGTCGTAGGTCCGGGGTGCGCTACAAACGCGCACCCCCCCCCCCCCCCCCCCCCCAACGTCAACAATCCCGCCCGCCCCCCATCAACAATCGCGCACATAATAGTTTGACAGTAATACTATGCCCCTCCTGTGTACATGGATCTTATTTTCACTGACGTATTCTGCTTTTATCAAACAGTAAATTTCTATATGTAAAATCATAACAGGCTGCTCTGTTCTTTTGTGTTGTCGTTAAGCCCGTGTTTGGATGAGCCTAGTGCGTATGGCCTGTGCGCACTTTTTTTTTTTTTCAGTCACATCCGGGATGGTGGGGGTCGCCAGTCTCTGGCAGCCGTTATTTTGGGGGGTCGCGGGTTGAAAAGTTTGGAGACCACTGCTATAGACGATATATTCAGCCACAAGATGTCGCACTAGAGCACCAGCATCTCAAACCACAACAATTGGGAGTGTTCTTTACCTTCTTAACTCATCTCATGGCACGGCGCGTGCGTTATCATGGCCGGCCCGGCTACCAAACAAAGAAACTATAAGCTCAGATTACAAACACACACAGAGGGAGGGTGCGTTCATTCTCTGGTCAGGGACGCCATTACTCCACTATATCTCTACATAGCCAATAGTTGTTTGCTGCTATATTAATGTTCAGGATATCGTCTATAGCCCCTTAAAAAGACAACTGGACCAAATACTTAGCAAAACACAACCAGGATTTGTAAGTGACAGATCCATACATAACAATATAAGACTAGTGCAAGACTTTTTAGAATATAGGCATCTGATCCAGGATATGGGTTCATTTTATTCCCGCCTCTACAAGGCATTTGATATGTTAGAAAATGAATTCCTGTTTTAAGTCTTACATATTGGACCTAAATTCTGCAACATAATAGAATCCTTTTATAAATGGCACAACTAGTTCAGTAGCTCTCCCCCCAGGGTACATCCCCTCGTTTCACTATCAATAGAGGGGTTAAACAAGGATGCAACATTTACCAGTCTTATTTATTGTTTGGCAGCAGTAATGTTGGCAATTCTGATATTGTCAAACTGAATGTTTTTGGATTAACAGATTAATTATAAGTCAACTGGTAGATGACATCACCATCTTCTAAAAAAATGTACAACAAATCCCTAAAGTCTTTGAGTTAATTAATGTGTTTTCTAAAGTATCAGGGGCAAAACTTTGCAATATATAACCAAAGACGCAAGAATCTGTGAAGTAGTTGTTGTGTGTGCGCATGTGTGTGTGTGTGTGTGTTTGTGCGTGCATGCATGCGCGCTTGTGTGTGCAGGTGTGCGTGTGTGCATCAGACAAAAAAATACGACTAAAACTAAAACTAGCATTGAAAAAATAATGATTAAAAAAATAATAATAAAGTACAATGAACAATACAACACAAACTAAAACAAAATAGAATGTTAGTTTAGTTAGTTAGTTTTCACCTTCCTTACCAAGCTCTGCTGTGGGTCGAGCAATGGTTAATGGTTCATGGTGTACAAGAATACAATGGTTTTGCACAATATGGGACCTTTAATAAACAAAACTCAGTTAAAACCTAGTATGTGGCTGGACCATGAATCCGTCCTTAGTGCTCGATAGATTCAGAATGAATGGCAGTCAATAAGCTTGTAAACGCTCTCTAGGACGTAAAGGTACTGTCCACAAGATTCCAGAGATTGGGGCATCGCTTTGGCATGCTCCTGCATGCTTATTTCTCGCCTAAAATGTTTTTAGAAACACATTTTAGTGTACTACTTAACTGTTAAATAAGATTGTTTGTGAGGTGGCCGCCATGTTGGTCCAGTTTGAAATCCGAAAGCAGACAGCCCACAAAGTAAAGTGTTCGTCCGTCAGGTGCAGCCAGGAAGTGTTTGCCCGCCCAATGGGGAAACAACCACAGCTACGTCATCACTCGCTCCGACCAATGGTGCAACTCAGTGACAGCATTGCGGATATAGGGCTGGTCTGCCAGTCCAGTCAACAATGGTTCATATTTGATCGCATTAATTCTTTCATCTTACTTCTTTCAGCTACTGAAATCAAGGCTTTCCTCATAATACTTGAAAAACTAAAATAAGACTAAAACTAAATAAAAACTAAAAACTAAA
Source organism: Merluccius polli (assembly GCA_030340625.1). Classification (NCBI taxonomy): domain Eukaryota; kingdom Metazoa; phylum Chordata; class Actinopteri; order Gadiformes; family Merlucciidae; genus Merluccius; species Merluccius polli. The sequence continues at coordinate 46,987 of JAOPHQ010005225.1, forward strand.
ACTAGTCAATTTCTCAAAATAAAATAAAACTACTTATGCACTCCTAAAACAACCCTGTCTCATCAAAATTACGTTCCCAGGGAACTATTCGGCATTCTCAATTACGTTTGTCTGAAAACGTATTTTGTCCGTGATTACGTTTCATTGAACGTATCGCAAATACGTTCGTTCTCAGCCTATTTTTTGCCATTTATTTACCTATAGAATTATGTTTGGTTGAAACGTATCCCAGATATGTTAAATGTCAACATATATCATATTATTGTCATTAAGGCATATTTCCCTTTCGGGGAACGTTTCATTTAACGTATTTTGTCCCCTGATTACGTCTTGAATCTGAATTGAGCATATGTTTTGTTATTTATTTACCTCTGGATAATTTACATTGATTGAAACGTATCTCAATAGGCTACGTTAAATATCGATAACACATTTGTCGGGGGCGGGGGGTCCCTCATTCCCAGTCCAGCACAGTTAGAAATGTACGTCACGCGCACACGTATCCTGACGTTGATCCAAAGTGCCAAACGTAGAGGGGTTACAATAAAGGCCCTTAAATTGTATGATGTTACATTTTTCTGCCTATTATGTTCAGATGGTTTTGCGTCCAAGTCAGTGACTTTCAAGATTTCCACGTGACCTTTTTCCGCTTCCCACAGGGACTCCCTTGTGGCGTCACTCCGTCTGACGGATCAAACCCTCGCCCACTAAGTCTCTGAGGTTGATTTGCTGATCAACCATTATTCCGTGGGCAGCGGGAGAAACTAATGTTGACAAATGTGACGAGGTTACGATCGGATGTTTGTCCTATTGGTTAGTTAGGCTACTCTATGTTTTCTCTCTATGATTCCTGCACAAGTTTCAATGACGTCAGGTTGCTAGGGGCTACAGCTGACAGACGCCGTGACACCTGGGAGGACCTATCAGCCGGAAGTACTGTCCTTACTGTACTACTGTTTATGTTATAATGTCATAATATTGTGACAATAAAAAAACTTTAAAAAAAAACTATTATTGTCCCACACCAACCAATGTATGTCCCACAAGGTGAACTCCAAACAATTCATGTTTATCCAATTCATGGACAAACAAAGCAGCTGGAAACACGTCTAAAACACTTGAAATAGAATGTAGCCTATATTTAATTTTTACAACATCAATCTCCCTATTATATGAACAAAATATGATCAGGTTATACTTTCTCTCTTGATAACGGGCCAAAACGCTAACCTTAAACCCGAGAAATGAATTTAAAAAACTACAAACAGTTCGGAAAATGCAATACACTCAAGTGTGCGGCGCCATGTTTTTTCCGCATTTTTTTTGTAGGGCTAGTTCTAAAATGTTTAGTTTACGTTTTCCCCTATTATGTGAAAATGTGTCAAGGAACGTCGCAAGTGTATTATATGTTTTAGGGACCGGGGAGCACATTTATTTAGTCAGATTTTCATTTTTACTATTGTTAATTGGGTGAAATCTGGTTTTGACCTTACTCAGTAGCGCCCCCTAATGGTTTGGCAAAGGCCACAAAGGACATGATAGAAGAAGTCAAGAGCTTTCCAAAAATGTTTTTCCCCATGTTTGTATCACATTGTGTTGCTTTTCTGTAAGCCTTTAAAAGAGCCTTAGGTTCAAGGTTCCAAAGGGCATTCCTGAGGAGCAGGAACCATCCAGAATGTCCACAGTGGCAGATCTGTATTCTGCAGATCAAGACCTTTCCAATGGTGTCTTCATTGTCATCCTACGACAAAGTTTCATTTTTATCTGCTCACTGAGAAGGCACTTACTGATGTGTACTTTCTCAGAGCCTATAGGCTATAGAGCCAAGATGGATACAATCACTAAAACATATTTTAAGGGATATTTAGTGGCAAAATGTGTTCCAACATATTGATGGTGACCTTATCCTTAGTCATGCTTTTCCAATTTTGGAGCAGTTTAGACCCCTATTTACCCCTTAAATTATTCATATACATATTTCCATATTACTTAATATGACCATTTATAGCCATTGTGTTCCCTTCCCCAGGGCTGACAGGATTGCCCTGGGATGAACAATATGGTAATGCGAATGTATGTCTGTGTGTAGTTAGCATTTTTACCCACAGTTGTTTTTAATTGACCAAGATATGAGCTTTTGAAAGAAAGTAGGCGTCTGCCATAGTAACATAAGGGGCTTTAGGATACACAAAAAACATGGCGCCGGCACACTTCAGTGTATTGCATTTTCCGAACGTTTGTAGTTCTTTAAATTCATTTTCCGGGTTAGGGGTTAGCGTTTTTGCCCGTTTTCAAGAGAGAAAGTATAACCTGATCATATTTGTTCATATTATAGGGAGATTGATGTTGTAAAAATATAAATATAGGCTATTCTATTTCAAGTGTTTTTAGACGTGTTTCCAGCTTGTCCATGAATTGGATGAACATGAATTGTTTGGAGTTCACATTGTGGGACATACATTGTGGGTGTGGGACAATAATAGTAATAGAATAGGCAGAAAAATGTAACAGTCATTACAATTTAAGGGGCCTTTATTGTAACCCCTCTACGTTTGGCACTTTGATCAACGTCAGGATACGTGTTGCGCGTGACGTATAATAATGTCCATCTTACAGTATAAATATATCTTATCCTAAATATAAAAGCTTGCATTTCTAACTGTGCTGGCTTTAAAAGGTACACATAAAAAGTACAAATTATGTTCACAGTGTGTTGGCTTACATATCTGGGCCACTTCAGCCCATCAGAAAGCTTCAAATTATGTTTCCTGTACCGTTTGTGGCTGGTCGATTTTCATTATACACACATTATTTTCTTTACATTTCAATATAACTGCTACAGGGCAGTATTTCGCCAGCCACTGACGATAACCACCCATCGGCAATATAAAACATTTTAATAAAAGGGGGGGAATGCTCCCAGTCCAGGGTCGGACCTGGACCGGACCCCCCCTCCCCGGACAAATGTTATCGATATTTAACGTAGCCTATTGAGGATACGTTCAATTCAATGTAAATTATCCAAGAGGTAATAAATAACAAAAAATATGCTCAATTCAGATTCAAGACGTAATCAGGGACAGAAATACGTTAAATGAAACGTTCCCCGAAAGGGAAATATGCCTTAATGACAATAATATATGTTGACATTTAAACTATCTGGGATACGTTTCAACCAAACATAATTCTATAGGTAAATAAATGGCAAAAAATAGGCTGAGAACGAACGTATTTGCGATACGTTCAATGAAACGTAATCACGGACAAAATACGTTTTCAGACAAACGTAATTGAGAATGCCGAATAGTTCCCTGGGAACGTAATTTTGATGAGACAGGGTTGCCTAAAACTAACTAAAACTATACTGAAATCAAAAACCAAAATGAAAGATTAAATAAAAATAAAAAACTAATAAACTGTACTATAATAACTCTGGTGTGCATGCATGTATGTGTGTGTGCATGTGCAGGAGCCTGCCCGAAGCAAACTAAGCGGCTGCTTAGGGCCCCCGGTCCCCCAGGGGGCCCCCAACCACCAGCACCCCCCCCCCCCCCCCCCCCCGCTCAACAAACGGCGCAACCGAAATGATCTGCCAGCACCCACCCACGCTCAACAATCGCGCAGGAGGGGGGCCCCAAAATATCCTGCTTAGGGCCCCCAAGAGGCTTGGGCCGGGCCTGTGCATGTGCTCTAATTGTACAGCCCTTTGAGTGGCCAGCACTGGTTTCAGCAGGGAGCTACTGTATACAATGCATTCCCATCCACCAATTATCATTGAAGTACACGTTTCATGTCCTGTATGGAGCTCATTACGGGATGTGGTGATTTGAGACGTGCTCATGCCAGATGAAAAGCATTAGGGATCGAGGGGGCAGTGGGGGTCTGATAGCATTGTTAATTATTTTTTGTAAGAGTAATAACAGAAAAACTTGGCCCCTTAATGGATGTTTGTCATGGTAGACCTTTTCTATTTTCCCAATGTGTTTCCCAAGGTCTTAGTTTGCGCTTTATTTTTCGCAGTTCGATGTTTTGCCAATTTTATGTTTTTTTTGATTGATTTTGTTGTCTGAGAGATACAATGTAAGATAATGTGTGTACATCTATGCTGCTGGAATGCACTGTGATCAGAGGCTTCTCTTTCTATAGCACATATTGTATTTAAAATATATAACCATATACAGTATATTGTTATGTAAGTTTTGACTACTGTGGTTATTAACCCTGCATGTGGATCACGTTAATTTGTATTATATATGTCATATATTTATTGTATATTTTATATTGTGACATTCTGACAGTGGTTCCATATAGAAAGCCATTGAAAAACACAAGAAGCCCAGTGCGACCAATCCTAGCCAACCAGATTTCTTGCTTGTATGTTATTTTTTAACCTAATATATTCGAACCCACTCAGAGCTTCCCGCCTCGCAGTATCCGGGCAGAGTCTGTTCCGGAGTCCATGCTGGAGACGGCGGAGCAGCTGATGTGGAGGACCTCTACAACCGGGGGTGCGGGACATGATCGATGACCGCAGCCCCTACAACACCCCATGCGTGCTGGACATCCTGCGCGCCATGGTGCAAGGACCGGATAGAGGCCCCCATGAACCCCGTGGGACGAGGTGTGGCCCAACGTCTTCATCGCTGAGAAGTGAGTAAATATACATACGACACCCAAGTTCGATTGGTGGAATTAGGGCAACATTATGGCATGTGGCATGTGGGGTGATATCCATTGGGGGCTGACGCACGTTATGCATTCCCTGTTGGCTGAACTTTCACTTGGCCTGTGACTGCAGTTGTTGACACTGCTGTGTCATCATGCACACAGATTATTTTGTTGTGTTGCCCTGTTTCGATAGAGATAAACGAAAAGGACAGTTCAGAGAAACAATTAGAGCTGGGGGATTTGTTGAAGTATTCTAGCTATTTGATTTAGAAAAAAAAGGTTGAAGATAATTGGTTGAGCAATTCCATGTGACATTTACAGAACTAAGCGCATCACAATCCTTGTAACATTTTCCCCTTGACTATTGACATCCTATTAGCCGACAAACGATTATCTGCATTATTCAGCAATTTTTTCCCCCTCAGATCTGTCGCGGTCAACAAAGCACGTCTGAAGCGCATGGGCATCACACACATCCTGAACGCAGCGCACAGCACAGGGGTCTACACGTGAGCCACCTTCTACTCAGGCATGAACATCCAGTACATGGGCGGTCGAGGTGGATGACTTCCCCGACTCCGACATCTCGCCTCACTTCAGAAACCCCACAGCAGAATTCTGGACGAGGCTCTTGTTTGACCCATAAAGGTGTGTCCCTCTGGTTAATTTATTTAGATTTATTTTCTGATCAGAATGAGACCATTAACCATTGAGTCATTTAGCAGACGCTATTTATCCAAGGCGACTTACAGTGACAGACATTCCAAGTCTCCCGGAAGTTCCGGGAGGTCTCCCGCAAATTAATAGCGTCTCCCTGATGCAAGCAAAACATGCAACAATCTCCCGGAAATCCCCCCTCCACCGTCGGTCGTCGGTCCCGGGGTGTGTTGTGATTGCGCGCCCCCCCGTTGACAATCGCGCAAACCCCCCCCCCCTCCCACGTTGGACATCGCGCAACACCCCCCCCCCCCGCGGCCCCGTTTGACAATTGCGACCCCCCCCCCCCCCGCTCCCCCCCCCGCCGTTGACAATCGCGGAACCCCCGTCGACAATCGCGACCCCCCACCCCCCCCCCCCCCTCGGAAGCTCCCGTAAATGAGTTTTTGCAACTTGGGAACCCTGCAGTGAATTTTGATGTTCATTGAAAGGTTTCGGTGCACATCAAAGTCAAGCACCCTGATCACTATCCTGCCCCTGCAAATAAGAAGGAAATTACTTTCTAAAAAGATATACGATATGTTCTATTACAGTAATGTGCAACATCTACTCTGTTCAAACTCCTATCTGTAGGCGTTAACGGGCATATCTGTAGGTGTTAAAGATGTAGCCAGGGCCTAATGCATAATGTATTATGCCTGAGCTACAGGCCCAAGATACATTTGGATTGCAAATTCTCAAGAAATAATTCGCATTAAAGGGGAACTGGAGGAATTCTGGGATGTTTAGGTATGATCAGCGAGTTCGAGCGGTTCCATGGAGAGCAAAAAAAAAGCGTCTACGACGCGAAGCTAAGTTCGCTGTTTTTAGCCGATTCTACCAAAGTCGATTGACGATCACGCGATCACGCGAGCTCTGTGATAAGTTGATTGACGAACACAGAGCTTGCGTGATCGTCAATCGACTTATCAGCCTAAAAAAAACATGCCGTCGACGGGTGAACTACTGAAGGTATTGTGTGTATAAAATATGCTTTTTAATAAACTATCTGTACACGTACGAAGTTGTCAATGCCTCGTTTTATATGTTAAGACCCTCATTATAATACCAAAGAAGTGTCAGGCTATTTCTAGCCTTGTAAGTGCTTTAAAAAAGCGATTTATTTTTTACCAGGTCAGATGCCCTTAGCACTCAAACGTATAGCAGTTTGGTAGAATCGGCTAAAAACAGCGAACTTAGCTTCGCATCGTATCAGCTTTTTTTTGCTCTCCATGGAACGTTCGAACTCGTTATCATACTAAATACTAAAAATTGTTGTCCCAACTCAACAGTTTGGTATACAACAACATAAGTTATTTTCTTAAAGGGAAATCCAGAACCAGTTTACACCGGATTTCCCCTTTAAGAAAATAACTTATGTTGTTGTATACCAAACTGTTGAGTTGGGACAACAATTTTTTTCATTAAAGAAAACACAACAAGAAAAAACATAACAGACATGTACTCTCACAGGAAAGGTGCTGGTGGTGTCCATGATGGGGGTGAGCCGCTCGGCAGTGCTGGTGGCCTCCTACCTGATGATCTTTCAGCACATAGCATCATGGAGGCACTGACCGCCATGCGCAAAAACGCGCCATCAACCCCAACGAAGGCTTCCTCAAGCAGCTGCGGGAGTTCAACGAGACCCTGATGGAAGAGCGTGATGACGACGATGACACACTCAGCCAGTGCTCGGTCATCGACGCTCGCACCACGCGCCCAGATCTTCGGTGATGCTGTGGCGGACGATGACGGTGAGGACACCGATGAAGAGGAGCGCAGAGCATGATCGGCGTGAAGGCACACTCCATCATGATGGAGGAGGAAAGATTGCGCCAGCGTGATGAGCAGCGTCATGAGCAGCGTCGCTTCCAGTGCGGCCGCCGCCCTCCGGAATGGGCCAATCGGGGCACAGAATGGTCCAGAAATCCAAAGAACCTTGGAGGGACAAGAAGAGTTGATCCTTCCTGGAAAAGATGGCGCCGGGGACAGTGGCGGTGGTGGACAAGATGGTGAGGATGACGATGGCGTGGATAGCATGATCCGCGAGTGGCAGAAGAGGAATGAAAAGTATCAGAGCGACGACTGGTGGGAAGCCCAGTTGAACAGTGATGAAGAAGACACTGCGTCTTTACCGGGAGACTGGGGACGGACAGAGACGGGGACCTTGAGAGCGTGGCACTCAGCGAGGACGTCCGAGCTATGAAGGAGCGGCTGAAGAAACGGCCCAAACGCCCACCCTCGGACACCATGTCTACCTCCAGTTGCACCAGCTACTCTGACCTGTGGAAGCAGCGGCTGAGGAGATCGAGGAGCAGGCCGCCGCCCCTACCGCAAGAAAGACGAAGATGAAAGCAGCGAGAGCACCGTGACAGATGCAGGAGAAGTAAGAGGAGGGGGAGAAGGAGGGAAGAAGAAGATTGATGATGACGTAAAGAGTGTCCTCTCGGACACCAGCTCCATGTACAACTTCTGCCAGAGGAACAAGGAGAAGCTGACCCCGCTGGAGCGCTGGCGCATCAAGAGGATCCAGTTTGGGTGGAACAAGAAGGATGGAGAGGATGGCGAAAAGAGCTCCGTTTCCGGAGCAGGGGGAGGTGACAACGGGGAAGGGGAGGTCCGGACGACCGGCCTTGGAGGACGTCAACCTGACGGCCTACCAGACCTGGAAGCTGAAGCAGCAGATGCGCTATGGGAGGAGAACAAGGACGAAATCGTGGAACTGAGTCGAGGCGAGGACTCCGCGTCAATCAAGCGGAAGCAGGCGGGGAGGAATCCTGGAGCGCTCCCGAAGAACCTGGAGGAGAGCCAGTCCATGTGCGGCTGGGAGATGGAGAGCTGCGTCAGCGGAGGCACTATACCGCTGTCGGCATTCTGGGCTGGGCCGGGGTCACGGGACCCCTGAGCGTCGCCAATGATGACAACATGTCCAGCACAGCGGGAGGTCATCCCCGTCATATCCTCCGTGTCACAAGCCCACAGCAGCAGGAGGGCACAATCCATCCACCCGTCCCAAGCTATGCCAGCCGTTCCTCCGATCCTCCCTGTGCCCACGGTCCAGGGACCGGGAGGTGAACCCATGGTCAACCTGGCCAGCATACAGAACTGGATTGCCAACGTGGTGTCGGAAACTATCATGCAGAAACAGAGTGAGATGAGCCTGCCGCCACCCTCACAGGCAGGATCTGTGCTAAGCTACGGCGGGCCCCCAGCTACTGTCCGTCGGGGGAAGGATGATGACAAGGTGTCCCTGCTAAGCGGAGCTTCCTACAACACCCCAAGGTTTCCCCAAGGTGGTGCCCCCAGCAGGGCCGAGTCGATCTTCTCAGCTGGCGGTGCCTCCAGTGCGTCAGGAAGACTCAACGCATTGGGCTCAGTCGCTGATCTGGGCTCTGCAGTGGGCTCCAGCCTGACCTCCAAGAGGAACAAAATCACCACCACGAGTGTCCCGCTCTTCAGCCTCTTCCAGGACCAGGTGGACCTGAAGAAGCTGGATTCTATGGACAAGGAGATCAAATCTGAGATGCGGGGCAAGATGGCCACCTATGAAAAGAAGAAGATCTTGGAGGACAACAAACGCAGCACGCTGTTCAAGAAGAAGAAGCCCAAAGAGGACGAGGAAGAGGAAGAGAGAAAAGACAAAAGAGGAATTCCTGGCTGAGCAAAAGAAGAAAGTGGAGAAACCGGCGAGGAGCTATGGCCTCTCTGGGTGCTTGAATCTCAACCCAGTGCTGGAGAAAGACAAAAACACCAGCGTAGACGACTGTTAAAAAGTGTCAGACCTCCGCCAAGGAAAACGGTGGACACCATGGAGGTGGACCCTTACGACGACCTCGATGCCTCCGCATCAGAGTTCGACTTCTCAAGCCGAAGAGCTTCCTGCGCCTTAGATGATGAAGAGGAGGAGGGCCAGGCATTCACCTCCATGTACAATCGAGACTCGGCAGGGGCTTTGACGAAGCAAGCGGGGATGGATGTCCAGAGCGGGTTCACCAGGCACGAGACGTACAGAGTTGCCTTCAAATGGATTTCAGCAATCCAGCAGCTACAGCAGACCCGGGCGGTCGTATGGGCATATGGGGCTGAGGCCCATGAAAGGACAACGGCTACTCGGACTCTTCCTCCAGGTATAAACAAAGCTGCGACGCGGGGAGAGAAGTAGTTGGCGAGAAGACGCGAGGGCGGAGCGCAGAGAGGCGGAGGGCAACGACGATGACGACGACGTTGCGACCTTCATCGCACAGACCAGGCAGCGAATTAAAGCGCGAGCTGCAGCTGAGGTTAGATGACGAGGTGCTGGAGGCCTGGAGGCTCAGCAGGATTCAAAGACAAACAGCCAAAATTAATTCTAACCGATATGGCCAATCAGAACCCAGCATTCTTCAATTGATAAGGAAATTTTCCTGCTGAATACTAATCACAATTTATTTTCCAGAAGAACAATGTGTCGGTTAAAATGACACTGCTGCAAGTTCCAAGACATACATGAGAACATAACATACATATGGGAGTATAGTTTTACATCAGCAATTTTATTTATTCATAAACACTTTCTTTTTATATTTATTTTTTATCCAAAGGCCTACTTTTACATTAGATTTTACCAAATGATACAAAATCATTGCACCGGTTTAAAAATATGTGATTGGTCAGGATAGCACATATTTAATACAAATTGAAGTAGATGTCTAAATTGCACCAAATTCGACACTGCATGTCCTTGGTCCCCAGCAATAAATCTGCCAAGTGTGAAGTAGATCGAAAGAACAGTTCTTGAGATATACGAAGGACAAACATATACATACATACATACATACATACACACACACACACACACACACACCACACACACACACACACACACACACACACACACACATACACATACATACATACATACACACACACCACACACACACACACACACATACATACATACATACATACATACATACAGAGATTATTTGCTTATAGTTAAATGGGTTCCTTATTTGAGTGCAATATATTTTATTTTACTAACAGTTTTAACAAATACTTTAAAACGTTTTAACGAATAATTAACGCTTTATTCTAATCTGTTGGGATTACATTAGAATACATTGCGGAATACATTGACAACAGAATTGGATGCAAATACTATACAGTTAAGATACACACCATTATATGTACAATATTTTATATTAAAAAAATATAAAATATATATATAAAAATATTCTAAAAAGCTGGTTGTTTGTGATTAATATAAATAAACTATTTTATTGTGAACAGCAAAAAGTATGTTGGCCTATTTATTGATGAGGTGTGTGTGTGTGTGTGTGTGTGTGTGTGTGTGTGTGTGTGTGTGTGTGTGTGTGTGTGTGTGTGTGTGTGTGATAAACCCCTGACACAGAGTTCATGATCCATATAACTCAATTTATATTAGTTTATATTATAAAAAGGAAAACATGTTTTTCGAAATTATTTATAATAATATAATTAATTCTAGTGCCTTATGTCACTACTTACAAATGCATGACCATATGACCACGAGACCGCATGACATCAACATCCTAATAAGCATAAGATCGCTTACGTAATTCCAGTCTATATTTCAGATGTTATAACTCCCTCTAGTGGAGAATACATAATGACCCTAGAAATTGGTAAAGGAAGAAAACAAACCACCATTTGAAAAGAGAAAGGATAATTGATTCAACATTATGTCATAAGAGTGATCATGGTTTACCCAGAATATTAGGGTGCTTTGCGTACCAGGGTGGGTTAAACAAGTATGATAATGTTAATCTGAGCAGTGTGATATATAGCCCAGGCAGTGGCGCCTGCAGAAACATTTTTGTGGGGGGTCAGACGGAGCAAGTAAACACCTTTGGGTGGCACACTAAAAAGGCTATACAGCAGTGTGTGTGTGTGTGTGTGCGTGTGTGTTGTGTGTGGGGGGGGGGGGGGGTTCTTGAGAAAGGGCAACTGGCGGGACAGGACACCTCAAACAGGAGTGCCCACTGATGGGGGGGGACAGGCCAGTCTGCCTCCGCTTCGATCAGGAGTGTAGGTACTGCATACCAGTAAGGATGCAAGGGGTACCTATCAGTCTTTGTTGGATTCGGAGTTGTCGAACCCTGATCCACCAAAGACTGGTTCAACCCAGAGCCTTATTGGAATCATCATGGGGGATATGCACAAATATCCAGTCATGCTTGCTTTTGAGGGAAAAGACTGAGTGAAGGCTGCGGTTAGCTCCCGCCTCTCACACCCCCCCCCCCCACACTGATTGGCCAAGCTTTGGTAGGTTAGTTTCAGAGGAGAGTGCGGCATGCTCATGGTGAAGCGAGGTCGTCTGCTGCTTGGGGGGGGGGGGTCATCACCACCATGATGGTCAAATGGTACGCCCTGACGCTGCTGTCACATTCCCACTCTTTATGATAGTTAGGGACAGGTTATATAGAGTGAGTCGTGACACACAGTCAGGGAAGAAGTGAGCCAGTTGCGCAACCCAAAAAGTAAGTAAAGGTTTTCCAGACGGCTCACCACAGCCCGATGGCTGGTCATTTAGGCTGTGATGCAACACGTAACTCATGGCCTGCTTCTATTGGCTGGGCATTCACGCGGGCCTGTCAGTGCATTTCAGTGCTTAGTCATTGTGGATTAAGCAACCCGATATCCTGAGGCAGTACAACGATGCTCTATCTCAGCGAAGAGCATAGCACAGGCTCTGATTCTAACTTTGTTCATGTACACTAAGGAACTATATTAGGTTATTAGGGATACCTCCTACCATCCCCAGACAGGTCTGATGGAGAGCTCTAACAAGATGTTAAAGTCCATGCTGCAAGTTCGTCCTGTCTGGGAATGACAGTCGGAATTGGACAAATGGCTCAACCATCTATTATTCGCAGTACAGGAAGTTCCTCAGCTCCACCTGGTTTCCCCCATTTGAATTGTGGTTCGGTAGATGGTCTAAGGGTGCATTGGACCTCATTAAAGAAAGCTGGGAAGGGTCCAAGCACCATAAAAATTAGATTCAATACGTTATGGACCTGATAGCAAAACTCCATGCACTGGGGAAAATTTCACAAGAAATTTGCTTCAGGCCCAGGAACGTCAGCAGCGCCTGTATAATAGAGGTACTTGGTTGAAACAATTTGCACCGAGAGATAAAGTACTTGTATTGCTGCCCACATCCAGCTCAAACTATCTCGCCCAGTGGTTAAGGACCCTTTGTGGTCACACAACAGGTCGGGATGTTGACTAGGAGGTTGCGCATTCCGACAGAGGAGGGCGGCACAGATTTATCACATCAACCCCCTAAAAATGTGGAATAAGTTGCGCCCAGCCGTGCTGGTGACATCGGTGATCCAGGAGGGTGAGCTGGGTCCGGAGGTTATAAAATCGAAACATTCTGCCCCGGTCCCCTGTGATGGACACCTTTCTCCTCGTCAGAGAGCCAAGGTCGCCAAGTTGCGGCAGCCGTTTGCTGACGTCTTCTCTCCCCTACCGGGATGCACATCACTTATTAACCACCACATTGAAACATCCCCAGGCGTGATGGTTAGGTCGCGTCTGTATAGGTTACCTGAACATAAACGCAAGATTGTTCATGGAGAATAAAACTATGATGGAAAAGGTGGTAAACGAAGAGTCGCACAGTGGCTGGTCTAGTGCCCACTACCTGTTCGCAAGTCTGATGGGTCTGTGTGGGACAACCGCGTGGTGAATGGACGTGTCAAAATTGGATGTGTTATTCCATTCCATTTTCCCCGGTTTACAGTATGGCAATGTGGTGGAGCTCCCATATATGACAACCTGGAACTTGACGAAACTCATCTAGCAGGTCATGGACGACTCGTTCAAGTAGACCAAACCCCTCTCCTTCTCTGACACTGAAGACAACATGGGAACGACGGAGGAAACAAGGAGAATGAGCAGAAGAATTGCAGGGAGATGCAGACAAACCCAGAAAGTCAGAGAACGAAGACCATGATCGTCCAAAAGGCGATGAAAACAACAGAACAAGAAGAAGAGAACAAGACCCAGCAAGATGATGTTGTGGGGGAAATGGAAGGAGATGAGGAAGAGGAGGAGGGGGAGAGAGGGGCAAAGGTCGGAGACCTGTGATAGACATCAAGCAGAACGTACACAGCATCCAAGATGAAAAAGTAAGGGACAAAGACGAGATGGTCAAGACGGAAGATGAAAAACTTGCAGATTTTAAAGAAAGCTCTGGAAATCAAAATAAAAAACGGGGTTCCTCTAAATGTTGTGGTGTGTTCTTTGAGGAAGGAGGGCCGACACAGGATCGCTTTAACTCACTTTATTTGTTTAGCTTTAGTTATATTAATCTACGAAACAAATGAGAAGAATTGTAAAAGTCACGCTCGTGGAGCGACCCTTAGCTGGATATCTTAACAGATACGCTGCCTGTAGGGTTTCTGCCTTCCCCCGGATGTGTTGTTTGGTAGTATCTGGGCAGGCATGGCCTCTATGACATAATATGCTCTGATTGGCTAGTGTTGAGCACCCCCCCCAGTGTATTATGTGTGCCGCCATCTAGTGATCAGGTGCAGTTAATACAACTTGTATATTTATTTCTATTCCTTTGTGGCTTATGTGAGGATAGCAGTCTGTTGATACATATGTGCAGTTATCCATTCGTCACAATGTAACAAAAGCAAAAGTTCAAGACCATATTCCCCTTCTTTCTCATCAATCTATGTCTGGGTTCTTAATTCCCACGCTGTCATTGCAGGGCCCTCCCTACCTCTCTAAACCAATGAGGAGTTGAGAACAGAACGATGGTCAACAGAGAGATGAGATGCGGGAGAAGAAAATGACAGCAGACAAAAAGGGGAGGTGGATGACGTGGAAGGCCCAACAGTGACAAAGAGAGAATGGAAGGGTGAAAAAGAGAAAAGGAAGAGAAGACACACAAAGAAAAAGTAGCCATAGACAGGCACGGCAAGCATGGTGCAGAGAGAAAGACGTGCGGGGAAGATGAAGAGGAGGGAAAAGAAATATAGAAAAGAGGAAGATGGCGACTGGAAAAGACAAGGAGTAGGAGAGACGGAGAAGGAGAGGGAAAGGAGCGTGTCATGGAGAGATGTGGCGAAAAACAACGGAACAGGAAGTAGAACAGGGCGAGGTTGAGAAGACGAACGAGGAAGAACATTCAACCAATCAGATTCAAACAAACCATCGCCATCCTCGTCATCCTCGTCATCCTTGTCATCATCATCATCATCATCATCATCATCATCATCCTTGTCATCATCATCATCATCATCATCCTTGTCATCATCATACATCATCATCATCAATCATCAATCATCCTTGCTCATCATCATCATCATCATCATCACCATCTATCATCATCATCATCCTTGTCATCACCATCATTCATCACCATCATCATCATCATCATCATCATCATCATCCTTGTCATCACCATCATCATCACCATCATCATCATCCATCATCATCATCATCATTATCCTCATCATCGTCATCATCACTCATCATCGTCAGCATCCTCATCATCACCATGTCAACCACAGTTCACTGAGGTGGCAGTTAACGGACCTCACTGTTCAAGATGAGATCAGGGAAGGACACACGAATAATGGTTCCCTTGACAACGCTCCGGACAAGGAACACGGGCCAAGGGCCCAAAGCCCTGCAAGTCCCACTAGCAAGCGGGGAAAATGTTTCCGCATCCCTGGATAACTATAATGAAAGCAGTCATGTCTCACTTTCAAGTCCACCGAGGCCACAAAAGAGCCTCAAGCTCTGATAAGCGACCATCGGCGTTCACACACTTCCTAGTTTTGATGTGCTTTTAACTGTCCTTCCTTCGGCTCCACTTGCGACAGCGGAGGAGTAGGGCCGGCGTCCCGGACGCGGCTGGTCTGTGGGTAACCGAGGAGTGCTGTGACGTTTCGGCGAGACGGAGACAAAGCAACCTTGTAAGGCCAGAGTGTGAATATCACCCCTAGCCCACCGAGCATCTACAGACCACCGTACTTCTGTTTGACGCACCTGAAGAATCCATAAGGCCATTAACTATACTCATGGTACCTCTAGCAGGAAGAAAAGGTAAGGAAAACAATGAGAGAAAGGCTACTTATGAATATAATGTGTTATTCAGTAGGTCTGTTTGTTTATGTAGTGATTCAATATAGGATTCATTGCATTGAAGTGTTTCAGTTATAGTAAACACACAGCTACACTGGCAAAACCCAATGGCTATTTATTAACATGGTTACAAAAACACAAGAAAGATAAATTCATGTGTCCTTAAAGCAGGACAAACAAAGAAAGACAGTCCATGTCCTTCTCACAGAGTCCAGAGTCCAAATGAAAACGCAAAAATAAAGCCCCTTCAAAATGCAAAAAAAAATAACTCAAATCTTTTGCAAAAATTGTACCAA